>CAUYLG010012475.1:0-68229 GCA_963573385.1 Cacajao melanocephalus | reverse complement strand
TCAAAACTACATTGAGATACCATCTCATGCCAGTTAGAATGGTGATCATTAAAAAATCTGGAGACAACAGATGCTGGAGAGGATGTGGAGAAATAGGAACACTTTTACACTGTTGATGGTAGTGTAAACAAGTTCAACCATCGAGGAAGACAGTGTGGTGATTCCTCAAGGACCTAGAAATAGAAATTCCATCTAATTCAGCAATCCCATTACTGGATATATACTCAAAGGATTATAAATCGTTCTATTATAAAGACACATGCACATGTATGTTGACAGCAGTGCTGTTTACAATAGCAAAGACCTGGAACCAACCCAAATGCCCATCAACAATAGGCTGGACAAAGAAAATGTGGCACATATACACCACAGAATACCATGCAGCCATAAAAAATGATGAGTTCGTGTCCTTTGTAGGGACATAGATGAATCTGGAAACCATCATTCTCAGCAAACTGCCACAAGAACAGAAAATCAAACACTGCATGTTCTCACTCATAGGTGGATGTTGAACAATGAGAACACATGGACACAGGGAAGGGAGCATCACACACTAGGGTCTGTTGGGGGCTCAAGGGAGGGACAGTGGGGGGTGGGGTGGGGAGGGATAACATGGGGAGAAATGCCAGATATAGGTGACAGGGGGATGGAGGCAGCATACCACATTGCCATGTGTGTACCTATGTAACAATCGTGCATGATCTACACATGTACCCCAGAACTTAAAGTACAATTTAAAAAAAAGAAAAAAAAATTCTGTTTAAAAGGAATAACTCTACAAATGTTATGTCAATTATAATGAAAACAGAAATAATCAAAAGCGTCTGGTTTTCCTTCTATTCCTGAAGTCATTAAAGGTAAGTTATGAACAAATAATAGAAGCCAAAATCATATTAAGAAAACACAAGTAGTTTATGCTCACAGAGAGAAGGAAAAATATAATATCACCCACCCCACTCACACACACACACACACACACACACACACACAGGCTGACCCATATGACTTCAAATCATAATGGCCTGCCATAATACATCTACTTAATTATGTCTGCCTGTTCTCTCTCTCCTCCTTTTGTGAAGCACAAGGAAGTGTTACTGGGGATTTTTAAAGTCCATCACCAGCTAAGCTTCTTGGTGAAACTTCTCACCCTAATGATCTATATATTTCATTGATCTAATTAGGAGTGATGAGTCCATTAAACTAAAAAATAAAAGAATAGAAAGCAGCATAATTTAACATTTTTACAAGAAGGGAAAAGGAGTAACGTTTTAGAGGCATCTGAAATGTGTCAACACAGTAATATTTAGTAGGCCTTTTTCCCAATAAACATTCACATGGTCGCAGGAGGAGTGACAAGCTTACACAGCTTAACCTGGTTCACCTGTCAAGTCTGGCCACTCCCTGCTTTTGGGAACGTGGAATTAAAACCATGAGATTCAGAGGTTCTACGTGAAAAGAAGAAATAGAAACTTGAGAATTTAATATTAGAGACCATTTACTTCCTTGCTGACTGTAAAATTTCAAAAGACTATCTGCAAAAAGATGGGGAATAAAGTAAATCTATAGGAAGAAGGGTGGGCTCCAGACAGAAGGAGGAATTCCTCTAATACGTGACAGTGTCTAAGTCCATGGCTATTCTTCCCAGTGCTTAATGGTCCAATTTGAGAAAATACTTCAAATATCCTTCTAATTAATTCTCCCTTTTGATTAAGTAAGCTCAGGTAGATCTTTTACTTGCCAACAAACATTTCTGATTAATATAGTCAGACTTTGTGACCAGCACTTTATACATTATGTCCCTTAGCTCATTCCTATTTCCTTTTAAAACTTAATTCAAGCTCATCTCATCTTCTGGGAAGCCAACTCTGGCCCAGTTAGCTGTTCCAGTGTTCCTCCAGTAGGTAGTCAGTGAAAAATATTAATAAAGTTACCAGACTTAGCAAATAAAAATACAGGACAATCAGTTGAATTTCAATTTCAGATAAACATTTTTAATTATTATTTAGATAAACAAACACTTATTAGTATATGTTCCATTGAAATTCAAATTTAACTAGGAATTCATATTGACAAAAATATCGTATTTATAAAAGCAATCATTATACTAAGTTTATTTGGCTTATTCAAATAGCATAATGCCTGGCGCTTAGTGGGATGGGTATGTATCATATACTATGTTATATAGCCTTTAATATAAATAGAAATACTGAAAAGTTGATACTGTTGCCTTCCTTATAGCAGAAACTAAAGCTGAATGAGGTTTGTAATGACAAGAAGTGATGTCTAAGAAATATCAAAGTTCATGCCCTATACCATCTATACTTTTCTTTTTTGTTAAAAATAATTTTGTGACTTGTTTAAGTTGCCCACCATGAGTGAGGTCCAGGATCGTATTGTAAACCGGTAAAGCCAAGCCAAGTAACAAAATCTAAATCAGTGGTTCTCACACTTTGGGGAGGTCTTGTTAAACAATAGATTACTGCTGAGCTTCCCCCTCAGAGGTGCTGATTTAGTAGGTCTAGAGCAGCAGAGAGTGTTCACATCCTAGGTGATCCTGGTAATGCTGGACTGGGACCATACTCCAAAATTCACTGCTCTAGGTTTGGAAGGGTCATTCTACTTAGCTTATGCATGATTCATTCCAAAATAAATAGAAATACTCAGTCTTATGTAGACTTAACTGAGTGTGTCATAAAGTCCTGAGCTCTGACTCCAGACCCAATCCCCACAACTTGCAGCTTTTCGTCATTTGGAACAAAGTCTCTAGGAGAACCTGGACCAGGAGATCACAGCTGCCATACTGTGTAAGACTGTGCACATGCAAACCATTTTCCAGCACTCATTTTATATCTGAAACTCTTCTACTGACTCCCTTCCTTCAACTAAGACCAACTGATAGCCACTTCATTCCACATTTTAAAAATAGGGCTTCTGCTCTCATCTCTAATTCTGAATGAGAGTAACTCGGGTTTATGATCCATAGAAGCCATCTCCTACAGTGAATGTACTGTTTTTCCTCTCTCTATTTGCCACTTCATTTCCCTTATGTAAAATGCTTGCAGGATTCTCTGCAGCTGTCATCTGGGAAGCATCACAGCTTTCCACAATGGGGACAGAAATTGTTATTTCAGCATCAGTGATTGGTCTTTTGGCACTTTACTGGAAAAGCAGAGAGGCCAGTAACAAATTTCAAGCTAGGCTACTTAATGGGTACAACATGGAAAAGAGACATTGAGTAGAAATTCCAAAGTGAGAGGGTCATGTTCAATACTGTGTCCACTGACAGAACTGTGTGTCAACTTTCAAGAGATGAGGTGCTGGTACCTACTATCTGGGTTACTGCAGTAGCTTTGTAGCTAGTTTTCCTGATGTCAGGCTAATTAGCCCCTCTCCATTCCATTCAAACACATGAAACCAGGTTCAACTTCCTCAAGCAACCCTTTGATCATCTCATTTATCCTCTAAATTCATCAAGAATTATGTAACATACATAAAATTAAAACTGTGTTTATCTTTGTATTACTAGTGTCTGATACAGAGTTGTCACATGAGAAAAAATCAGCATCACTGTATCACCTTTAAACCAAACCCCCTTTTTATACCTCTCACTGCCTGCCCTGGCCAGGCCACTGTATTTTATTTTATGTTGCTTTCTGTCTCCCTAATGTTCAACCAAAGCTAGCCTCATTCAAAGGCAAGTTCACACTCCATAGCCTCATGAAATGTTTCCAAACCACTCAAGGCTTCATTGTCCATAATGCCCCAATTGAAAATACATGGTAGATTCTCATCAAAGCTACACATTTATTTTTTACCCCCATAGAACCTAAAAAAGTGAGCACTACACATGAAGAAATGCATTTAATAATGCTGGATTTGATTTCCTATTTTCCTCTACTCAAATCTGCTTCCATCCCAGAAGTAGATGTAGATCAACATGTACGGAATTCATAATTGTACATTTTCTCATTCAAATTCAATTTGGAATATACATTGATGAACATTTCAGTGAAAAATGGAGAACAACAAGCAGCATGGCATGGTGGGAAGAACTATAAACTAGATATGAATTCTAATTCTGGGTTTCTGCCACTTTCCAGTTCAAATCAGTTTTTTTTTTTTCTCTGTGTGCTTGAGTATAGTGATCTTAAAATTCTCTTCCAGCTCTGGTGTTCTATAACTATAAATTCAAGGTCAACCCAGCCTGGCACCTATCTTTACTTGGAAGTTAAGAGTGCATCTCAAATGGAGGAGAGTCTCAAATTAATCTTATCTCTTCTCCATAGACAACTCTTTACTTGACATTTAATTCTCTATCAAGATAAATAAATCCATTACCAGAAAGAGAGGAGTTTTCCTTCTTTTTCAGTCACACATCCAGTCTCTCACATTTTTAACATATTTTTCTTTAAAAATTTTTCATTTTTAGTTAATTTTTTTTTTTTTTTTTTTAGAAGGGTCTTGTTCTGTTGCTCTGGCTGGAGTGCAGCGGCACAATCACAACTCACTGAAACCTCTGCCTTCCAGGCTCAAGCTACCACCTACCTCAGCTTCCCACGTGGTTGGAACTACAGATGCATACCATCACTCTGGCTAATTCTTTTTTTTTGTATTTTTTGTAGAGATATGGTTTTGCCATGTTGCCCAGAGTGGTCACAAATTCTTGAACTCAAGCGATCCACCCGCCTTAGCCTCCCAAAGTGCTGGGATTACAGGTGTGAGCTACCACGCCTGGCCTAAACCTTTTTATCTTTAAAGATGGGGGTCTTGCTCTGTGGCTCAGGTTGAAGTTCAGTGGCAGGATCACAGCTCAGTGCAGCCTTGAACTCCTGGGCTCAAGTATCCTCTTGCCTCAGCCACCTGAGTATAGATTTTTCTTTTACTCTTATTCATTCTACCGAATTCCAGCCCTTATTGTCAATGACAATCCCAGATTCTGGGAGAAAAAAAGATTATAACTAGTCTTCTTGCCTCCAGCTTCTTCCCCTCTAATACATCTTCCAACTTGTTGCCAGAATGATGTTATTGAAACATAAGACTGAATGTTTTATCCCATATTTAATAGTCCTCAATTGCTCTCCATTGCCTACATTTAAAAAATCCAAGCAAAGAAGCCCTTTCTTCAAATGAAATCTTACTTAGAAGTCACACAATGTATATTTATAATTGTTTATACATAACAAATAGAGGCAGAATTTCGGTGATTTCTGCAGCAAAGAGGAAAGGGGAATCAGAGCCCAGCCTGCTGCCTCACTTGTGACCCTTCAGAGGGCTCTGAGGAATCCAGAGTCGGGGTGCTATATATGTCTGAGAAGAGGCTAGTGAGTGCAGAATGAAATCCAGGCAAACCCCTTTCTCTAAGCCAAGTGCTTTGGCATTGAGCTGTCTCTGCTGAAAGCAGTGTCAAATGCACTAAAGCCTTCTTAGGAGTTTTCTATTTCACGTAAAAGCTTCTTGTGAGGTATTGGTAGCACTGATCACAGGGTTCTGTGGAACATAGATTGAATCCACCACCTCCCTTCACGTAACACCCAAGTCTTTCGACAGTCTGATTGCTATTCACTTCCTCAGCCCCATCTCTTGCCGTATCAATAGCTTCTTCAAACATTATGCAAGTTAGTTGTTCAGGCCTCTTCCTCTGCCTGAATTAGGCACCTCCAGACTCCAGTTGCCTGTTAAGTACCTTTAAAGACAAATGCACATCCTGAAGTAGCTTTACAGTTTAGCAAGAGAGATAGGAAAAATGCTATTAAAATTCAGTGTAAGTGTTATGGCAAGAGAATAGGGTAATGCAGACGCACATAACAGGAGACCCTTGCTTGGTTTTGGGAGGCCAAGAAAAACCTGGAGCAACTGAGGTAGCTGAGAACTGAAGGCCAAATAGAAGTTAGTCAAGTGAACAAAGAGAGGAAGAAGCGTTTCAGGCAGAGTGTAGTAGCTGATGAGGTGAGGGGCACAGATGGAGTCTTGAAGCCCTGGTATGACATAGTAAATAGTTTGGACTTGAACTTAAAGGCACTGGAGAGCCACTGCACTGCTTATAGCTAGAACAATGTTTTAGAATAATTCTCCAGGTACAATGTGGAGTTGTAGACTTGATTAGATTTGGTAGGTGGAGTTAGGGTAGAAGAAAGCAAGAATTGTTGTTAGAAGCTACTATATAATCCTGATAAAAGGTATAATAGCCTGTACTAAGCCAGTGGCAGTCAGGATAAAGAGAAGGGGACAGATATGGAGGACTAAACAGAATCTAATAGATGTACTGATGGATTGGATGTGGGAAGTGTGACAGGGAAGAAAACATTTTGTTTAAATTTCTATCTTCACTTATAAATCATGAGTTTTGATGTGTGGTTTATAACTTGAGGGGTAAAATTATTTGTCATTCATTTTCGTATTTTTAGTGCCTCTCAGAGTAGAACAGATTTGGCACAGAGTGTACATTTGGCAAATAGAGTGAATGAATTTTAGAAGCAGAGAAGTTAGTCAATGACATCTTTGTTGCCAGTATCCACAACTTTTCCTCATCTTTTCCAGTGACCTTGTCCCATAAGAATGGCGTATTCTCATGTCATCTCATTCCTCCTGGTATAAAAAGAATGAATGCAAATGTAATCACCCTAAGCAACAGGCTGTCATTCATAGGCATATTAGTGTTAAGAAAAAAAAAAAAAAGAACTCCACTGAGAGGGCAAGGCCTAAACAAACACAATTGATCACCAATAATAAGACCTCAAATATAAGTTGAGAGATATAATATATGTAATCCACACACACATACATTCAACCAACATATATTGAAGACCTGCCACACAGCACCAGGTATCGTATAGGCACTGAAGACACAGTGGTCAATGAGAACGATGCTGGTCCTTGACCTAGGGGATGAAGAGGTGGGGATGTACAAATTCACATCGCAGGAGAAGAAATCTTGTATCACGTACATACAAGGCTAGTCTTACCTAAGCACGTCTTTCAAACTTTAGAGGTTAGGCTTGAAATGAAAGTTTTGCTCACTATTCTTAGGATTATTTTAATTATCAGAGCCTAATTTCCATAGAAACAGGAAAATTAAACCTTAAGCATGAACTCAAGTATACCAAGTGGCAAACTGTAATGATGCTCCTTATTTGGAACTACTCTTTATGTACCATGACTATAACTGGTATGTCATAAGGCCCCCACCCAACCTCCACAACTGACAGATACCTACACAGTGAAAATACATATAATTTGTATGTAATTGCAGCAGTTTCTCAGATGTATAAAATATTTAAGAAAAAATGTTCAGCATCTTTAAAAATTCTTAAAATTGCAAATATCAAATCTCATGTTGTTATAGAGAATATCAGATCTCATTGCTTATTATAGGGAAGTAATTTTCAGCATTTGTATAGTTCAACGTCAAATGAGATACTTGTATTACTTAAATTCATTTGTTTTCTTATTTATTAATATTTCTCTCCACTGGAATATAAACCCTACGAGAGAAGAAATCTTGCCTCTAATTTTCTTTTCAACCACCAGTGGCCAGCTCAACTGAAAAAGGCACCATCACCCATTCAGTTTTTTTAATCTTTTATTTCTGTCACCCTCTACATCCAATCCATTAACAAGATCAGTAGCTTCTCGCTCCAGTATCTATCCCGGTCCATCAAAGTCTCTCTGTCTCTACAACTACCACCTGTTCCAGGGCACTACCACTTCTACCCAAATATGTTGGCTCACAGGTTCCACTCCTGTTTTCTCTTATGTATTCTCTAGATAGAAACCTGAGTTTCTAACTTTTAAATTTAAATCAGATAGTATCAATCATCCCTTATTTAAGCCCCGCAAGGTTTTCCTATGTAATTTAAAATAAAACCCAAACTCCTTACCTGCCTTACAAAGTTTAAGCTCCCACTTATTCCTGTGCGCTCACCTTCTACCACCGTCCCCTAGCTCTGTCCCCTAGCATCTTCTACCACTGTGCCCTACATAACTAGCTCCATCCTGCCTTCGGGTACTTGTTCTTATTGTTTCCCCAGCTTTGAAAGTCTTTTCCCTCATCTTTTTGGTTCGCTCCTTCTTGTCATTAAGATCTTATCTTAAGTCTCACCTCCTCCGAAAAGCCTAACTTGATTATTTAATCTAAAGTTGCCACCAGGCATTCATCATTATACCACTCTGCTTCATTTTCTGCATAGCATTCATTACTGTATATTTTGTATAGTTGTTTATTTTCTACCCAACTTTTCTTAGAGCAGGAACCTTGTCTGTCTTGTTGACCATTTTATCCTTAGTGCCTAGGACAGTGCTGAGCTCCTAACAGACACTAAGCAAAGAGTTGAATAATAAATGAATTATTCAATGAAGGAATGAGTGAATGAATAACAGTTCTCTCTACTTCAGATTGGGTTTGTCAATAATAAAACATATACAATTTTGCTGCCCAAATTTGAATTCTGGTAGCTCTAGCTTGAAGAACTTCTTAAATTTATACCTACAATTATTGGAATTATTTAGTATTGATAAAGGTTATGAGCAATTCTGTATGCAACAAATAATGCTAAATTGCCTGGAGGTACTAATTTTCTAGGGTAGATGATTAGTAATGCTGTTTTCTGACCTTTCCTGAACTACAATAATCAGCTATTACTGTTTATATAATTTCATAGTACTTGTACTCCTCATCTCTTCCCAGGCTAAATCGTATTTCATGCAATTAATTTGTGGTGAAAACTCATGACACATTTTGAGATTACTGGTGACATTTTACGATTTCATAAAACCAGAGCTGGAGCTCCATGACTGAATGGTTTAACTGCTATTTGCAAATGGTATGTTCAGTCTTTTACACTTCCTCTCAGTTGTGGAAGTAAAACTCTCAGGCCTGGGATGGTAGCATAAAGGATTAAGGGCAACAAGGGCCCATTTGCTCACAAATATTTCCTTGCTTTCCAGAAACCTGATTTCATTTGAATTCATCATTTTTTTTTTTTTTTGAAACACAAAGAAACCTGCTGGGAATACTCTGAACCCTTCTGTGCTGACTGAGCAACCCCAAGCTTCTGGAAGAATTGGCAAAACCCAAGCTACCTGAAATAATAAGAAGAAATTGCTGTTGATTTTTAACCTGTAAATTCTCTTAGAATTTGGTTTCCCCAAAATGAGTTATTTGCTTTGTGATGCTTGTTACTTAACTGTATCGATTATAGCTGAGAAAATGAAGGACCATGTGAAATGCTGAGATGTGACTTATAACTCTGGCTCTGCTGAACTGTGCTGGTAGAAACAGGAACTCTGTGAAAGGGACTAACCACATAGCTTGACTGCTGGAGAGAGATGACAGCGCGTAATAGGCTTCTTGCTGCAGAGTGCCTATAAACAGACGTGTAATGGAGAGGCTTATTATCCAGATTCCTTTCCCAGGAAAGGCATATTGATTATGGCCCTGGAAAGGGAATGTGACCCTTATGGAGAGCCTATGAACAGACGCATGAGGGGCATCTGTCTCTGTGGTTGAGAGAAGGATATAAAAGTCCTTCTTCTCCCACTGCTCCTCCAGGCCTGCATGGAGGCCCCTCCTCTTACAGTTTTTGTGTTCAGGCTGGTTGTCCTGTGTCAGATCCTGTCCCCCTGTAGCTGTGAGCCCAATATGTTCCTGCTGACAATCATAAGTTTACGTTTAACTTATAAGGTGTATGATTTCTATGCTGATACACAGAAAGTTATCTTTACATTGTTCTGCTTTTATAATACCACGTTGTGATTTTTGTGCACCAGTTTTTGCAAATGTATTTTTTTTTGTATAATAATCACTGAAACTTTGTGTAACCTTGCTCCCCCTCCCCTATTGAAAGAACACAATAAAAAATGGAGGGTTTTCAGGGGAATGTCAGACATACACGGAGCAGCATTATGTGGTGTCTCCCCTGGGCCCAGCTTTAAGGAAAACTTTTTCCTTGTCTCTCCTTCTTTTTCACCGACCACTCGATAACTTTGAGAGATCTTAAACCCATGTTGATGTATGTGGAGCTGGTCTCGCCAATAGAAACCTACTAGTGTCAGTCGGTCATTCATACTTTTATGTATAATGTTATGTAGGCTGTATGACTTCATTCTGAAGCATGGTAGAGTAGGTGAGTCTGAGGGGCAATTACATGAAGGAACATATTAGAGGAGGCCGTCGGCATGAGGCAGGCAGAAAAGAGAAGCTTCTCCAGAAGAGAAAGGAGATCAGACACAAAGCCAAACATGAAATCGCACATCTTCCTGGGACACCTGTGACAACAGCTGGAGGCTCTGGTAATAACTTCTGTCTATCTGGCAGCTCACTATTTAGAAAACACTTCAACAGTATTTTCTGTTTCATTCTTAAAATCAAGACATATTCCACGCAGATTATTGCTACATTTTCAAGTGAAAAAAACCTGAGGATTCAACAAATTAAGCAACTTACTCAAATTCACACAGCAGATAACAGAAATAAAAATTATGTGTTAGTCTAATGGCTTCTGGTCTTGTTCACTTCCCATTTATAAGTCCTATTTATGCTATTGTCACTGATCCCTCTGTTGCAGTTGTCTGGCAAAACCCCAAGCCTGACTGAACTCAACCCTCTACCTTCTTCACTGACTCTTCCAGAAGTCAGTGGAGAAAATCCTCAAATGATGGAAGTCACTATAAATTCATGATCTCCAAATGGAACACAACCCTTCACCCTGCTCAGCTTGCTGCTGTTCTTTGTAAAAAGATCATCTCCAATTCTCTCCCTTCATCACTTCCAGAAAATATATTTGCCTCATACTTCCAAGAGAAAAACAAAGCCATCTGATGTGAAGTCTCTTAAATTATTACGCCAGATTTCTATACCTTACTACATGCAAACCCACGGTCTCCTTTCTATTCCTATTACAGTGGAGCCAGAGTTCCCTCTACAAAAAGTCCATTAATTCACATCTTTTTAAAGATCTCACTGGATCATTTAATCTCTCTTTATTCTGCATCTTCAAACCCAGTCTCTACCTAAGTCATCTCTGAATATTGAAACAAGTTCTAGTATCTCTTAGCTTTTAAAACATTGTCTTGACCTGGCATCTCCCCTTGGCTACTGTCCTGTCTTCTTCCTCTTTACCAATCAAGCTTATCAGAAGATTTGTTTATACAAACTCTCTCTATTCTCTACTTCTTTCCCAATCCTTCTTTACCTCATTCTAGTCTGAGTTTCCTCACAAAGCCCCTACCAAGAAAAACAGAAAATGGTCCTACTAAATTCACCAGTAACCTCAATTTGGCTAAATCTAATGCAATCTCTTTAGTCCTCATCTTGATCCATCTCACAACAGGAAGCCCAGGTGCTCACTCCTTCCTCGAAACACTCTTCTCCCTTCTGTGCCTCTGCCCTCTCCTGCTTTTCTTTAGACCATTCTGACCATTTCTTTTGTGTATTTCTATTTTAGTTCTTCCTCAACCTATTACTCTTCATACTTAAAAAATAAAAACAAAGAAAACAAAAACAACTATATTTTGCATGCTTTAGGCTGACAATTGTTACAAATTTAAATAGCGGCAAAGGATGTAATTTCTGACCTACTGTGAATTATAAAATTTTATTTTATTTTACCAATTATGTCAATATTTTAAATGTATCCAGAGGAATATAAATACATACTGATTTGAAGTCCATGCTCACAACATAAAATATGAATAAACAATATCTTCTTGAGCAGTAAAAAAAATTGCACTTTTCTTTTCCTCCTTGAACTTATACGTCCATTCTACTTGTGCTATGAAGTTTTATTCCAACATGCCATTATGTTAGAACATTTTCTATCAATCAGCCTGACATATAAAACAAAAACACATGTATAAACACAAAGTTGATGATTTTCCCCCCAAATTTTCTGTAACCCTAACATTCTAAATAATAAAAATAATTTTCTAAACTGAGTTTTAGGATAATTACTAGCATTATGCAATTTATCAAAATCACCAAAATATATCATGAAATTCAATTTATAAATCTAAAACAATAAAAATACAATTGTATTGGAGATTCTTTTCTTAAAGGAGCAAGTAGAGTTTTTCAAAATTAGCCGGTTTCCACAGATGAATATGAATTAAAGTTAGACTAAGACAAAATTCAGAATTTCTTTTTTCATTTCTACATATGAAAGTGCTCACAAATCTTATTCATATAAACAGGTAGATGGGAATGGGAAGAAAGCTGAATTCCTTCCAAGTTATATGCTCTGAATCCTGTGATCTGTTATTAAAATTACCTGAATAACCTATCAGTTAACTGTTGCTTTTCAATTTTATTAAAAGCAAAGAATTGGAAACCACATGATTTAACAAAATGATTAATTACCCAATCATTAGAGTCACTGACTTTCTCATGCCAAGAAACAATATTTCAGATTGTTTCTTTATACCTAGGACAATGAACCATAGCAGAATTTAGGATGGTTATTTATTTATTTTTAATGTGAAAATAGCAATTAAATGGAAAAGTGACGAAGAAGAACTATCATAAAGCTGCAGGCTTCTTCTTGGGCAGGTGAAATTGAAGATTTGGATATTAAGTGCCATAAATTCACCTATGTACTCTTAGAGGTATGCATTATTCAATTTAGAAACCTCTGCCCTAACCTACATTAAAAGTTGGAAATATCTCAGGACTAAGTCCTAGCTTCTCTTTTCTTTTTATTATATACTTTTTCAAGGCAATCTCATAATACACTTGGTTTTAAAGCTTTCCAGTGATATTCCCAGCCAGATCTCTCAGAGTTCCATAACCATGTTCAACTGCCTATATGATATCTCCATTGGCATTCTCATAGGCATCTTAAACTTAACATTTTCAAAAATGGAACTATTCAGCACATCTTCCAACTTTACCTCTCCGCCATTCCTTTCCAATTGTTATGCTCCATATCTCAAAGTCATTCTTTAATAATTCTATTAGATGGTGAACTGTCTGAAAACAAGGGTAGTATATACTCAGCACCTGATATGGGGATCCAGGACGGAGAGGGCACAGATGATTGATTTCAAAGAATACCACTTTCCCTTACATCCTCTTCCAATTAATCATTAAAATTTAGAAAATTTACCCCTTAAGTATATTTCAAAATAGGTCCATTTCTCTCAGTCTTTTTACCAACATCTTAGTTCAAGCTACAATCCTTCATGACCTCAATTACTATAATAGCTTCTTTTTTGTTTGTTTTTTGTTTTTGTTTTTGAGATGGAGTCTTGCTCTCTTGCCCAGGGTTGAGTGCAGCGCCACAATCTTGCCTGACTGCAACTTCTGCCTCATGGGTTCCAGCAATTCTCGTGCCTCAGCCTCCCAAAATGCTGGGATTACAGGCATGAGCCCTGGCCATACAATGGTTTCTTAAATTGCTGTAACTACAAGAACGCTTATCAGCTAAGCCAGATTTCCGTGGCAGAGTGACTTTTATAGATAACAATTTAGTTTTGTCATTTCCCACATTGAAACATTCAAGGTCTCATGGTGCTTTCAGAAGGATAAAGAATGAATTACTTACTATGCACCCAAGGCTCTCTCTCTTATTTCTCATGGCGACCTCTACACCTTCATCTTGTGCCAGTCTGCACTCTGTCACCATCTCTAGACACAATGACCTTCCCTTTTCTTCCTCAGGGATTTAGCCATGAACTTTCTGCCTGAAGACTCCTACAGTTCCATTCACATGGCTAACAGTTACCTTTTCCATCTCAGCTTAAATATTATCTCTCTGCAAGGCTTCCCCTGAGTGTCTTAGGCTACATTAGGTCATCCTATTACAAACTTTCACAGCACTATGTACTTTACATTCATAGAACTCATTTCAACTCTCAACTTAGGTTATTACTGTGTTGGACTGAGAGCTCCATGACAGCAAAGATCCTGATTTTCTTGTTCCCTTCTTTTTTTTCCCAGCTCCAAGTGCCTGATGCACAGCAGAATACTTAAGAAATATTATAGGGCCAATAAATAACAGTTTGGGAATAAAAGATTCTGTGTCAGTTTAATAAACACTTAACTTTATCCCTTATGCTTATTATATCACTTAATTTCCCAATGACAGTGAATTAGCTCACTAAAGATCTATCTCACCACATTTAAAATCCCAAAACTACTTTCTCTGACTCCCCACATACAAAAAAGTGACATAGCTCATATTCTTTTCTTTTTCTCTTTTTCTTTCTTTTTTTTTTTGTTAGACAGAGTTTCACTCTTGTTGCCCAGGCTGAAGTTCAGTGGCATGATCTCAGCTCACCTCCACCTCCCAGGTTCAAGTGATTCTCCTGCATCAGCCTCCTGAGTAGCTGGGATTACAGACATGCGCCGCCAGGCCCGGCTAATTTTGTATCTTTAGTAGAGACAGAGTTTCTCCATGTTGGTCAGGCTGGTCTCAAACTCCCGACCTCAGGTGATCTGCCCACCTCACCCTCCCAAAGTGCTAGGATTACAGGTGTGAGCCACCTTGACTGGCCTGGCTCATTCTTTTCTAATTCAGGTTTGCAAGTTTGATGCTACACTCTGAATGTTAGAGAAGTGAGAATGCAGAGGTGATAAGTTTATGGCACATAAAGCATACTCTCACATAAGGCACAATCAATCAGTATGAGATGCTTTTGAATGACTTTGTAAAATATATGTAACATTATCATTATATATGTATATTATTATATATACCTGGAATAATGACTATCAAATAGATTGTGTTTTAATAATTTTATTCAACATGGACATAAACAGAGGAAACAGATAATAATTCATTCTTTAACTCCTTGTTTTCTGAAAGAAAGTATTGCTTCAGGATGGGTGCAGTGGCTCATGTCTGTAATCTCAGCACTTTGCGAGACCAAAGCAGGTGGATCACCTGAAGGCAGGAGTTCAAGACCAACCGGCCAACATAGTGAAATCCCATTTCTACTAAAAATATAAAAATTATCTGGGCATGGTGGTGGGTGCCAGTAATCCCAGCTACTCAGGAGGCTGGGGCAGGAGAATCATTTGAACCAGAAGGCGGAGGTTGTAGTGAGTTGAGATTGTGCCATTGCACCCCGCAAAAAAAGAAGAAAGCATTGACTGCTGCTTTTTTTTTTAGTGGTCTGCATTCCTCTGTTAATTTACTACTAAAATCAGACTATAATATTTAAAGGTGTTAATGAAGGGTAGGAGAAGAAGAAAAATTATACCAATACTTTAATTATTAGAAGTATATTGTGTATTATAAATTGAGGCTCTGATGTCTGTGTCCTAAAGAACAGATTAATTTGCATAATCAAAAATGATTTTAGTCAAATTCAGATAACATGAGTCTTTACAGGCCAATTCTAGGTCATTATGCAAAGGATGACTTATACATTGTCTTAGTTCAAAATATTAGAATAATACTGATATTGAGTGTTATAACCTCTCCAGCAGCTGGTTTTAATCAATAAAAACTGTTATTATTTATTCAATCAGACACAATATTAAAAAAATACTTCAGGTCTATAATTTAAAAAGCAAAAACAAAAAAAAGTAGCAAGGAATATTGGAGCCAGTTAATTTCAAACCCAGAAATAGTTAAGTAACAACTAATCAGGGAATCGTTGTCCTGATACTCTCTAATATCGGTCAGATTTTTAAATCCTTTCTACAAAGATGTTCATTACAATGCAACAAACAACTTAAATACCCAAAATATGATAAAAGTTAATGTTGTATCAATATGACATGAAATCATGCAACTATTTAAACTAATGTTGACAAAGTATTTTTAAAGCAAAATGCCTGTGTTATGGCATTAAATGAAAAAGGCAGAATAAATTTCAACTATTTAAAAATATGTACTGAATATGAAAGAGTATAATAAATAGAGGCTTTTGGTGATAAGATTGTGACCAATTCTAATTTAGTTTCAAATGTGTACATTTTCCAAATTTTCAATAAAGAACATCCCTCTTTCTTTCTTTTTTTTTTTTTTTTGTTAAATGAGATGGAGTCTTGCTCTGTTGAAAGGGTTTTTGCGCCAGGCTGGGGTGCAATGGCACAATCTTGGCTCACTACAACCTCTGCATCTGGGGTTCAAGTGATCCTGCTGCCTCAACTTCCTGAATAACTGGGATTACAGGCTCCTGCCACCATGTCCAGCTAATTTTTGTATTTCTAGTAGAGATGGGGTTTCATCACACTGGCCAGGCTGGTCTTGAACTCCTGACCTCAAGGAATCCGCCTATCTCAGCCTCTCAGAGTGCTGGGATTACAGGCATGAGCCACCCTCCATGGCCTATTTAATCTTTATCATCTTCTCCTTAGATGGGTTTGTGTAGTGACTAACACACCAGTCCACACTGATCAGTCATTTTCTAGAGAGCTAAAAGAATTTGGGTGCCACTTTGATGTATTTGTGCTTTTAATTTTTAATACTATGACATGAGATGTTAGTAGGGCTTTGTGTTCACAGATTCTTAAATATATGTTCAGTTATTTATCTGAAGATAATTGCAGTCATGTGCCATAGTGAGAAGAATACGGATTTTGGAGTCAGACTGAGTTTGAATTTTGTCTCAGATACTTGTAAATAATTGAACATCTTTATACCTCCATAGGCTTATGGAAATAAATTTAATAAATGGTAGCCATCATTAGTTCTAAGTGTCTGCTATGGGTAAGAGACATGCTAGATGTCATAAAAAATAGAATAGTAAATGAGTAACATGGATAGCAGACATATAGAATGGTGGCATATTAAGGAGACTTAGACATTCCCATGTTTCTTCTCTTCAGATTTAGCCATCAAGAAAACAACTAAATCAGTTGCTGGGTATGGTGGCTCACACCTATAATCCCAGCACTTTAGGAGGCCAAAACTGATAGACACCTTAGGTCAGGAGTTTGAGACCAGCCTGGCTAATGTGGTGAAACCCTGTGCCTACTGAAAATACAAAAATTAGCTAAGCATGGTGGCAGGTGCCTGTAATCCCAGCTACTCGGAAGGCTGAGGCAGGAGCATTGCTTGAACCCAGGTGGCAGAAATTCTAGTGAGCTGAGATTGAGCCACTGCACTCCAGCCTGGGCAAGAGAGGAAGACTCTGTCTCAAAATAAGAAAGAAGGGAAGGAAAGAAGGAAAGAAGGAAGGAAGGAAGGAAGGAAAGAAGGAAGGAAGGAAGAGAGGGAGGGAGGAAGGTAGAGAGAGAGAGAAAGAAAAGAAAAAAGAAAAGAAAAGAAAGAAAGAAAAGAAAGAAAGAAAGAGAAAGAAAAAGAAAGAAAATAAAAATTACAGTCATCTAATGTAAATAAATGTGGTATCATTAAGAAAGGAAAAATTGCTCTATTAATTTGAGATGAAAGCCACAATTACCACCACAAAAGCTAGTATGAGAAACTAAAAGCCAAGAACTCTACCAGTCACGGTCACAGTCTTATTGTTTGAATGTGTCCCCCCAAAAGTTCATGTGTTGGAAATTTAACTCCCAGTGCAACAGTGTTGGGGGGTAGGGCCTAATAACAGGTGATTGGGTCCTTAGAGCAGAGTCTTCATAAACAGATTAATGTTATCATGGGAGCTGGTTAGTTATTTCAAGAGAGGGTTGTTATAAAGCAAGTCTGGCCTATGATGTCTCTCTCTGTATTGTGTACTGGATCCTGCTTTTGCCCTGCCCTTTCACCATGGGACGGCCTGTGTCAGATGCTGGTGCCATGCTCTTGGACTTGACAGCCTCCAGAACTATGAGCCTAAGAAACTTTTTTTCTTTATAAATTACCCAATCTGTGGTATCCTGTTATAGTAATAGAAAATAAATTAAGAGAATATGTATTTATTTTATTTTTCCTGTACTTTAAAACTAAATAAATACTGTTAATATTTAAGAGATTAATGCTCGCTAGTGATCGCTTCGTGGAAAGTCCACAAGGTCCCTGAGAGGAAATCACTTAGGCTTTACTCTCATTCACCACAATGAACACACTCAGGGATTCCTTGACCAGAGGGCTGCAGCCCACTCCAGTAGATATGTGAACCTTTCTCTCCAGTTTATGTTTCTAAGGGTTGATAGCGTCAGCTTTATGAACAACCCTAGACTCAAAAGTGGCCAAAGGATAACTATTTGAAGAAGAAGTAGGTAGAGTTTGGTTGTACAAGTTGTAGTGTTCTAAGCATGCACTCAGGCCTCTCATGAGATAAGAAGGAGCTGGGGCTAGAAAAAAATATATATAAATGGGGCTGGGAACTGCTGTCCCTGTGAAGAAATTTCCTGGTGTAGAGATTTGAGAATTCATAAAAGTTTATGTTCTAACTTGGTTTTCCAGCCTCAGCTTCCTCTGGTAAACTAAAGTGCAATATATTCCTTTGGAACGGAATTGGGGATAATGGTAGGGAGAGTGAAGTGTATTTTGTGAATCAAGGTTACCTGGCTTGGACTGGGTGGTATGAGGAGAAACTTCTCTCCGAAGACATGCAAGGTTTTGTTCTACTGTTGCCCTAGTTTCTGAAAATGTCCAAGTGGGCCTGGTGCTTACCATTTTATAAGCTCAATGAATATTAAGTAGTAACAAAGATTCTCTTCTTAACCAAACTTGACTCAGGCTCCTCTAAGGCCTCTTCCCAACTGGGCTTTCACCTTGGGCTTCAGTGTCTGTCCTTCTCAGGTCTGTACTCAGTTTTAGTAGGAATTCTGTTAACTTACCTTTTTTATTAATTTATTTTATGGATACATAATGATTATACATTTTCTAGGATACAGTTTAGAGAGACTCCTTCACTACTGATATCTGATCACTCTGGCCCACCTTTAGTAAGTTTACTTGAGCAAGAATCCCCCCTTAGTCCTGATGTTTTCTCCTAGCAATTTTCTATCCGCCAATCTCCATCCTGCTCCTTAGCTATAAACCCTCATTTGTTGATATCATATGTGAAACTGAGCTTATTTTTATAGTGAGGTATCTTTTTCTCTACTGCAACAGAGCCTGAGTAAAATCTGTTTCTACCAATTTAACTACTGCCCAGCTCTGATTTTCTGTGACAGTAGCTCTAACATCTTTATGATTTGGGCATTTAATTGTTAAGCTAATTTGCAGTGACTTGATGTTTGTGCAAAGCTTACCACATTATTAGACCTTTCTAAATAATGAGACAATTTCTGAACACAATAAACTGCTGAGAAAAACCAATTCTTGAAAATAACTAAGATTACCATTGAATTAGATACAGCAAATAATTTAAATATCTTTTCCACCTCCCTCAAACCATTTTCTTTTGTCTAGATCCCAAAGAGCTATTTGCTAAAATCAATATAAAATATAGTTTCAGAATGTGAGAATGACAACATGTCTTCAGGAGAGACTATTAGAAATAAATAAAAACAAATGCCTTATCACTGCTTAAAGCTGCAATCAGTTATTTGGTATATGAATCTAATGAGGAGTGGATCTTCTCAGAGCTATGAGTTTAGTCAAAAGCATTGACTTCCTGGCCATGATAAGAGCATTCTGAACTTCTCAGGCTGTCAATAAATGTCAGATAATTAGAATATGATTTTAAAACAAAAAATTCCTCAAGATTCCGTATAATACTTATTTTATGGAGAGAGATGCTAAAGTTAAGAAGGTTTTTTAACCTTTCCAAGGTCTCATAGCTAGTTAGTGGCAGAGATTCCCATGTCTCTTGCCTACATTTATGCCTATATTTTCTTCTAAATTCAATTTCACTAGAGCAGTACATCTTGTTCACTTTTAGTCTGACCTGGAAGTTTAGGTCTAAACCTACAAATAATTCCAGAAATTGCATCCTATACACAAAGCAGGAGATAGGCTTAAATCAGAATATTTAGATTCCTATAAAGCCAATCTTAAGGGATATGAGCCATCACATCTATATCTTAGCAATCCCATTGTTCCTCTGTGAGGAATCAATATATCATTCTTTTTTTTTTCTTGAGTGTATTTGGATATCTGGACCTTATAAAACACAATCTGAATTAATCCCTGAAATTATAAAGCATATCAATAATTTGTTTTTGACTTTTGAAAACAGAAATGCTATTTATCAGAAAATTTTTATACAATGTTGATATTTTAGCCGCTGAAATAGAAGGTCAAATAAGTATCTGTTTAGAAAATGGGAGCAAGTTGTGATATTCGCTTGTTTAAAGATTACTTACAACATACAGACATGGAGCCCCAAGTCAATGGTGCTCTCTACTTGGTTGTATTTAAGAACAAATCAAAGATCTTCTTTAACAGATTCAAGAACTTGAATAAATTCAAGAGCTTCAAATAAATTTTATCTTAAATGAACAACAATATGAAGTTGTGACCTTTCTGAAACTAGGAAAAAAATCTCTTAGATTTGTAAATGGGAATATTTATGCCAAAAAAGAATGAAAGGACACTTCTGAAGTAACATCTTTACTGAGATACAATTCACATACTTTAAAATCTGCCCTTTTAAAGTATATAATTCAGTGTTTTGTTAGTACAGTCACAGAGTTGTCCAATTGTCTGTACTATATAATCTTAAACATTTTCTTTCCTTTTCTTTTTCTTTCTTTTTTCATTTTTTCTTTTCTTTTCTTTCTTTCTTTTTTTTTTGAAACAGGGTCCTGCTCTGTCACCCTGGCTGGAGTGTAGTAGTACAACTGTGGCTCACTGCAGACCTGACCTCCTGCGCTCAAGCAATGCTCCTACCTTAGCCTCCCAAGCAGCTGGGGCTACAGGCATGTGCCAGCACATCCAGCTAATTTTTGTATTTTTTGCAGAGATGGGGTTTCACCATGTTGCAGAGGCTGGCCCTGAACTCCTGAGCTCATGCAATCTACGTGCCTTAGCCTCCCAAGGTGCTGGGACTACAGACATGAGTCACAGTGCCCAGCCTAGAACATTTTCATCACCCTAAAAGAAATCTTATATCCATTACTAGCCTCTGGCAACCACTTCTATTTGCATGGATTTCCCTATTCTAGAAATTTTGTGTAAATAAAATTGCATAATACGCGGCCTTTTTTGACTGAGTTCTTTTACTTAGCATGTTTTCAAGTTTCATTAATGTTGTGTCATGTATTAGTACTTCATTTTTACAGCTAATAACATTCCATTGTATGAATATTACACAATTTAACCATTCACCCTTGAATGGACATTTGGGTTGTTTCTAGTTTTTTCTATTATTATAAATAATGGTGTTACGAATCTTAGTGTACAAGTTTTTGTGTGGACATACATTTTCAATTCTCTTGAGTATATGCTAGGAGTGGAAAAATTGGTCATGTGGCAATTCTGTTTTTAGCTATTACATGAACTGCTAGACTGTTTTCTAAAGTAGCTGCACCATTTTACAATCCCACCAGGCATGCTGAAGGTTCTGATTCTCTACATCCTTTCCAAGACTTGTACTGTCCGATTTTGGACTTCTGACCTCCAGAACTATAAGATAATAAACTCACATTATTTTAAGTCACTAAGTTTGTGGTAATGTGTTACAGCAGCAATAGAAAACTAATATGAAATCCTTGACCATTTTTAAACTGGCTTATTTTTCTTCTTATTGTTGAGTTGTAGGAGTTTTATTACACATTCTGGATAAAAGTCATTTATCAGATACATTATTTGCAAGCATTTTCTCTCATTCTCTGGGTTACCCTTTAACTTCTTGATAATGTCCTTTGAAAGCACAAAAGTTTTTAACTGATGAACTCCAATTTATCTATTTTTTTCCTTTGTTGCTCATGCTTTTTGTGTCATATAAAGAAACCATTTCCTAAGGCAAGATCATAAAAATTTACGCCTACATTTTCTTCTAAGACTTTTATAGTTTTAGCTCTTACATGTAGATCTATGACGCTATTTAATTAATATTTGTCTAGAGTGTGAGATAGGGGCCCAATTACATCCTTGTGCAGGTATATATCCAGAAGTTTTGATATAATTTTCTAGAGAAATAAAACAAACAAAAATCCAACAACTTATGTTTGCCACAAAGCTATTACTATTTCAGTCAACTCAGAGGTGGATTTCTTTTATCAGAATATACGGCAGTTGACAGAAATAGGAAAACTGCTGGAGATGCCTTTCCAGCTCTGAAAGACTACTTGTGGGTGCCTGATATTCTACCAGATATGCAGCTGAAATTACTCTTCTTGTGTAGAAATTTTTCGTGTAATATAATACTAAATTGTTGGGGACTTGTCCATTGTCGGTCACCATAGAACCACTTGCTAAGTGAATTTCTTTTTGTCCAAGTACTCTATCAGTACAGTTAGGGCTGATGATAACATAGAAAGAAAAAATAAAAAGAGAGGGTTGTTACCCTTCAATGCGTTTCATTTTTTGTTGGGAGAGATGAAAAAAATAATCCATAAGTCCATTGAGATTTGCATCATATATCTTTCTAAAGAGAGTGCTGGTATCATTTATACTAGGTAATAAAGTCTCCCTTCTCATAAAGGTCTTCCCATTCAGAGAAACAGCTGGGCTTGTGTCCTGCTTTGACCCGAAAATAATAACGAAATAAAAGTTTACTTGGATTTGAAGGCACTAAAAGTCTCTGCCTTTGAATAAAACATTTACCATGATCATAGTCATTTCCTGCAACAATCAGTTGGGGTACAGTGGAAACAGATCAGTTGGATATGGTGACTTGTGAGGTTTTTTTAATTTGCAATCACCTAAACTCATTTAAGTTCAATATGGAGGGGTACTCAAAGAATTTAGCAATCTCTTATGCTATTTCTACTTCCTAGTAATATCTTATTTCCTTAAACAATCAGTAAGTGGGTCTTGGGAGTAAGTGTCAGACTGTGATGCCTGGAAGTTACTCCCTTTCCTCAGTCTGGTACTTGTCATTTGCATAGAAAAAAACAAGTAAAGTTGAGCATTATCTTTTCCATTTCTAAGCCTTCATCTCCTGATGATTACCAATCATTTTTCTTCCTTCTTTTCCTCCCTCTCTGTGTTTCCTTTTCCTACCCTCCCCTTCTCTCTTTCTCATCATGTTCTTATTTTAAAATCACCAGTGAGTTAGTGGATATACATTAATGAAAAAGCAAAGAATGAATTGACAAAGGACAGACAAAAGGACAATGTTGTGGTTTATACACAAGGACTGCATTCTGGAAACATTGGTCTTTGACCTCTCAACTTTGTCAGTATAGTCAAATCTCAGTATAATCATTATTCTTGTTTGAAATAAATATTTATGTTTTATCTCGTTTTTTTACGAGGACAAAGGCAACCTTATCTGTAAACAGACACAGAAGTAATAAATGAAGCAATGGATTTAAAGGAAAGAAAACTTTTTTTTTCCCCTAAATCTTGTCTGGGAGTAGAAATGATTGTGCTGAACGCTAACAGATTAAATTGTGTCACTTGTCAGGAAATTGGCAAGCAGTCATTTTTTCTGCCTGTTTCTACATGCTGCCTTTGTGCTGTGGATGTCTTTAATAAATGCACTCTTGTGTAAAATGTCATTGCTGCATTGCCAAGTGGAGGCTGTCACGTGATAGCTCTTCCCCAGGATGACATATCAATGTTGGTCCTTGGCAATTCTGAGACTTCAAGTTACACAGAGGGCATTTTTCTTTTAATAATTCAAACACAAGTGAGGAACTAAAAATCATTCTTCAAATCATGGAAGTATGTCTATTTTGCCCTAAAAGAAAACCTAATGTTCTTTTCAAAGAGTGCTTAAAGACAGGTAATGCTATCAAATCTTAATGACAACTCTAGAAGACAAAATACACATGACTAGTAATATTTTTTAACAGTTCCATCTTACTCTTAATAAAAAAAAATGCAAAGCAAGGAAAAATACCATTGTTAGTCTTGGACACACATGTATGCCAAAATTACAAATGTGAAACCACATGCAACACTGACAACATATTGCACGGTAGGACCTCTCCAACATTACTGGTTAAAGTAAAATTTGGTAGAATATTTCCGGAAAGAAATTGGGTAACATGCATCAGAAGGTTTTAAAATGTTCATTCTATGAGGTTGAGAAATTCTATAGTAGAAATATATCCTAAGGAAATAATGAGGCACATGATTAATAATGTTTTCCAAAAGATGTCTACATATTTAAAATGCTGATGAACTGAAAATAAATTCCTAACAATGTGAATGGCTAAATATTCTGCTTTATAGCAATCAAATTATTTGCAAGAGCTTTTTTAATGATACAGGGAAAGGTCGATGAAATAAGATTAAGTGAAGTTACACAAATACTAAATATCTTATAGAGTATGATCTAAACTAAATTTAAAAAGGAAAAAACATCAGAAAGACATGTACAAAAAATGTTACTAGTGATGATCAGCTTTGGGAAGTGTAAAAATGAATGTGGTATGTTTTGCTTGGCCTTTGTCTCCTCTTCTTTTTTATATTTATTACACAAAAGACAAATATCATAGCCATAAACACACATGCAAAAAAGTTGTACTTAAAAAGAAGTTCTGCCGGAACATGGACACTGTCCAGAGAAACTCATCTGAATCACCATGTGCTCTTCTTGCCTTGCCTGTTGACTTAGCCCTCATCTCACATTTTCCCTGCAGCTTCTGGCTGTCTCTCACTCCAGCTCAGAGTCACATCTCCAGACATCAGATATAACAACAGGTCTCAGTTTCCAACTCTGCTGTTCCTCCACCTGAGGGACTAGATTCCTCTCTTTTGCTGGCCTGGGTCCACTCCTGGCTTTTGATTGTGCTTGTGCCCTCTTGCCTTTAGGTATGAGAAAGTCCCAAGCCCAGTTATGAGGCCAAATCGGTGTTTCTGAAGTTTTGGGTGTGACAGTGTTACTGGCGACCTGTAACAGTGAGCTACTCTGCAGCCCAGTTGAAGGGAATTTTAGGGTCCAGAATTTATATGTCTATATTAGTTTCCTATTGTTTCATGACAATTTGACACAAATTAATCAATTTAAGACAGCTTATTATCTCAGAATTTCAGCAAGTCAGGAATCCAGATATGACTCAGAGGAGTCTTCTACTTTGGGTACCACAAGGCTCCATGCACTGATATGTCAGCTGGACTACATTCCTTTTGGGAGCTTGGGGTTCTCTTATAAGCTCATGTAGCAATCTGCAGAAATCAATTCCTTGTGACTGTATGACTGACACCCTTTATCTTGCTAGCTGTAGGCTAGGGACTGTACTTAGTATCAAAAGGATACATTCAGATCCCTGCTATATGGCCCTCACCATAGGTTCTCTAACAACTTGGAAGTTTGCTTCATCCATCCCAGCAAGAGAATCTCTCAATTTTTAAAAGTCTCATTGGATATGTCAGTCTGAATCAGGAGAATCTCCATTTTGATTACTTCAAAGTCAACTGATTAGGGAACTTAATTACATCTGTGAAGTCCCCTTTTGCCATATAAAGTAGCATAGTCATGGAATTGAATATGGTCATATTCATAGGTCCTGTCCACATTCAAAGGAAAGAGATTATACAAGGATGCAGGTTACTGGAAGGCATCTTAGAATTTTGCCTACCATACTGTCCATCCCTGGCTGCCTCAGACCTGTGGCTCAGGTTCAGCATTCTGCTAAATGGCTGACTCTGCAGATAACAGAGTTATGTTGCAGGCCTTGCCTTTTACATAATTCCTTTACAGCTACTATTTCATGTAATCTTACTATACCTTCTTGAGATACTTTTTCCTATCTCCAATGTACCAGTGAGGGAACTGAAGAACAAAGAGCTTAAAAAGGTGCCCAAAGTCATATAGCTAGAAAGTAGTACCTGGAACCTGGGTCTTTGACTCCAAATATTGTGGTTTTTCTCCTACATCTCTTTCCTGGGGCAACAACTAAGACTGGAGCTTGATTTGAAGTCTGATCTACTTAGGGAGGAAGTCACTTCTCACTTTATCTGTGTCTTTAGTCTGCACTCTCACTTTATATTGGCTATGATTACACACACACAGGAAAGTTTTTCAAAATGACTCCAGGATTCCTAGAATTGCTTCCTAGAAAATTACCACAAACTGGCCAGGCGCAGTGGCTCACACCTGTAATCCCAGCACTTTGGGAGGTTAGGAGTTTGAGACCAGCCTGGCCAATATGGTGAAACTCTGTCTCTTCTAAAAATATAAAAATTAGATGGGCATGGTGACAGGCTCATCCAATTTTTATATTTTTAGTAGCCTGTAGTCCCAGCTACTCAGGAGGCTGAGGCAGGAGAATTGCTTGAACCTGGGAGGCAGACGTTGCAGTGAGCCAAGATTGCACCACTGCACTCCAGCCTGGGTGACAGAGTGAGACTCCGTCTCAAAACAAAAACAAGAAAATTACCACACACTTATCAACTTCAAACTATACCGGTTTATTAGTTCACTCTTGGTGTCTGTCATAAGTCTAGCACAATGTGGCCAGAGTCTCTGCTTAAGTTCTCACAAGGCCATATCAAGATGTCTGCTTAGCTGCATTCTCATCTCAAGGTTCAGGGTCTTCTTCCAAGCTCATGTGGTTGTGTCAGAATTCAGTTCCTTGAGATTGTGGGACTGAGGTCTCTGCTTCATTGTTGGCTGTCAGCTTGGGGGCCTCTCTCTGCTCCTAGAGGCTATTCTCATTCTTCCTCCCACCGTCTCCTTCATTTTCAAGCCAACAACAATGTGTCAAGTACAGCACACATCTCAAATCTCTTTAGCTTCTGCCACCAGCCTGAGAAACCTCTCCACTTTTAAGGGCTCATGTAATTAGACGAGGCAAACGTTATACTCTCCCTATTTTAAGGTCAACTATACCATGTAAAAATCACAGGAGTGACATCTCATCATAGTCACAGATTCAATGGATTAGGGTATAGAATCTTGGAGAGTGCTATTTTATTTTCATTTTTTATTTATTTTGAGATGGGCTCTTGCTCTGTTGTCCAGGCTGAAGCACAGTGGTACGATCTCTGCTTACTGCAACCTCTGCCTCCCCGGCTTAAACCATTCTCTTTCCTCAGCCTCCCAAGAAGCTGGGATTATACGCGCCTGCCAAAACACCCCATTAATTTTTGTATTTTTAGTAGAGATGGAGTTTTACTATGTTGGCCAGGCTGGTCTTGAACTCTTGACCGAGGTCACTCGCCTCAGCCTCCCAAAGTGCTGGGATTACAGGAATGAGCTACCATGCTTGGCCGGGAGTGGCATTTAGAATGATGCTTACCACAGTGTGTCTTTTAAGTGTTGTTACTTTTCTACATTATAGCTTAAAAGATGAAAACATAGACACTGGAGCCAAACTGCTTACATTCTAATTCTGGCTCCAATATTTACTAGCAGTACAAACTTGGGGAAGTTTCTTAACCTCTTAGTTCCTCAATTTTCTTGTCTGAAAAATGGGGTAATAAATAATAGTATGAGTTTTATTGAGTCATTCAACACTTTAAATGAGCTAATATGCCAGAAAATAACTTGTCACAGTGTAAGCACTGTGTTGGTCTTTGTTATTATTATTATTGATCTGATTATTACATATCCACTAATTTAGAGTTCATATTACTATTCTCCTTAGAGCAAACCCATCACCTTATTTCTCTGGATCTTAGCTTCTCTGTAAATTTTGCTATTATTTAACTGTCAAAAATATAACATACCTAGTCTATCGGGCTGCTACATAACAAAATATCATAAACTAAATGGCTTATAAACAACAGAAATGTATTTCTTATGGTTCTGGAGGCTGTGTAGTCTAAAACCAACACAGTGGCAGACTTGATGTCTGCTGAGGGCCCTCTTCCTGATTCATAGATAACATCTAGCTGTGTCTTCACATAAAGGAAGGGGCAAGGCAGCTTTCATGTAGGCACTAATAAAAGCCAGGGCCTCTCTTACAAACATATGCACGAGTGCTCCACCTTCATGACCTAATCATTTCTCAAGGGCCCCACCTCCTAACATCATTACGTTAGGGATTAGCTTTGAACATATGAATTATGGGAAGATACAAATATTCAGACCATAGCAACTTATAATGCAAAGGATACATTTGAAAGAAATATAAGGCTCTCTAACCCAAAGTAAACAACAAAGGATTTGTTTACATAAAAGAAAACTGTTTAATATAGGGTTTTTTTTTAAGTGAAGGAAACATAGCAGATTCAGTTACTTACATTATAAACTTGAGAATAGAAGTATAGAACCGTTTTTAGCACCATACCTATTTTTTTTAAATGGTCTTTAATTCCATGTTACGACCAAGAGAAAAAAATTATGTGAAAAGATAGGGACAGGAAGCTTAGGGAAGAACACAGAGAGTGAAAGGAGACTGTGGAAGGAAAGGTAGAGGGTATAATAGGAAAGGGAATAGAGAAGAAAAGAAAAAAAACAGAGGCAAGAGGAGAGGAAAAACTACTTAGAGACAGAAAGGGAAGGTAAGGAGAAAAGGGAAAACGGTGGCAAAATTTATTGAGCACCAATTAGGTGCCTGCCATAGCTAAGGAGTTAGGTTATCTCACCTCAGAACATCTAGTGAACTAGGTATTACTGTCACTACTTTACAAATGAGAAAATAGTTATTAAGTGAGTTTATTGTCCAAGGTCAATTATGTTATACACAGAAGTTAGAACCCACATATTTCCAGAGCTAATTATAATGTCCTTCTCCCATGTCCTTCAGGACTAACGATGAGATAAAACATACTCCTCATGGCCTGTTGGTCCAGCCTCAGCGTTCCTGCCACACTGAGAAAAGATTTAGTCAGGCTTAGTCGAGGCTTTGCTGTTACTGTCCGTTAGCACTACTTAAGCATCTTAATTATTTGAGTCAGGACATTTGGATTTTAGTTAAAGAGGTTCCCCAAACGATTTATGCCTCAGGATAAGTCACTCCTCTGAGCTGCAGAATCCCCGTCTATAAAATGTACGCCTTAGACTAGACCACCTGCCAAATGCTGAAAATCTCTACTTTTTAGGTGTCTTCACATAGGCAAAGGCTGTAATGTGGATTAGGAAGTAGGTAAATTTTGTTGCTCTAGTTAGAAGCACTGTACACAATTTTGCAGGTTGTTTGTTCATTGTACAACCTTAGTAGGCAATATTCATACAGAGTCATAGGCCATGGCACCGGCTCCTGGAAGCCAAAATGAGAACCAACAGGTAGAGGTCAAAAAAGAAAAGTGTGGCTCAATAGAAAAACAACAAACTCTGTTATATTCAGAATTACCTCTAAACATTGTGAAAACTTTACCTTTGGGAGTTTTAAGGCACAGAACACATGATGTAGGAATTCTACCATTGCATTCGAGTTTAGAGAGTACCTGAATAACATTCAGAACTGGATTTTTAATGTGGTCTAAGCTAGCTAGGTAAGCTTCTTAAAGTCATTAAGATGTAATTTTCTGAGTTCTTATTATTATGGCTACAATAATAGTACCTAACTATATGGCTACTGAGGTAGGAGATTGTGTGTGTGTGTGTGTATGTATGTGTGTGTGTGTGTGTGTGTGTGTGTGTCTACATCTAACATCTCTCTATCTCAGCAAAATGTCCCACACATGATAAAAACTCAAGAAATGTAAGCTTTCATTATCATTTTTATCTTTACAACTATGAACGAAGTTTCTAGCACAGCAGAACTTTGCTTTACCTCTGTAGCCATGGGGCTGTCACAATGTTTGCAGGCAAAGAATGCTGGCACTCTCAGAGATCTCACTTTTCATTCTTAATTGTAGAGCAAACATGTAACCTAAAATCCATTTCAAGCTTATAGCCAGAATTTGGTTAAAGGGTGGAGGTTTTCCCTGTCTTGTAGATAAACAGAATGGTTAAAAATGATGATTATGGCCCGCCATAATATTAATTTAGAGGTAATTTTTAAATCATCCTTTAAAAATTCTATTTTTGAAAACCTTAAAAATGGGCCTTCTTTAGGGTCCAGTGTTAGCAAACAGAATCCCCACTATGACTCATAGAATTATACAGCATCTTTTTCAAACCTTTCACTCTAGTGGGGATATGTCCTCATACAGAAATTAATTTAGTTAATTCAGCTTAAAAATTCCATTGTCGAAAAGCTTATTTCCTGTGGGAGTACGTTTTTTGTTGATAAAAGATGCAGATGCACCTTAAAAAAAAATGTGATTCTCTTCCTCAAGCTGTAAACATGCAACTGTCAAAAGTAATCACCACATCAGAAAAACTGGATAAGGAATAAAAGTATTTTGGTTGATTCATAAGTAAAACGGCAAAGAAGGGTATTTACGCTTAATGAAAAAAAAGACTGAGGAAGTACTACGAAGCTTACTTTTCTGCTACTTAAGTCACAGGCCTAGATGTGGCTCCATGCAAGCTAACGTCATTCTTACCTATTGGACTTCACTTGCATTATTTGATAAGACTCGGTCCTTGATTAAATTTGAGTCAGGCTTCTCTGGATCCTATCCTCAATTAGGCCTCGACCTTAGGCTTTTTATTTGGCCTCTTCAGCCCGGTTTTAGCAAGAATCCTGCTGAGTCAGTTTATCAAAAATCTCTCTCCCTTGGTATCTGATCAAATTCCTTATCCCACACCCTTGATAATTTATCAGCTTGGACTGCCTTCAACAAGAATCTTGCCAAGTCCTTTTAGCCAGAATTCCCCTTACCCTTGACGTTTTGTCTCAGTAATTTTCCAGGCACTAACTACCACCCCCACTCCACAGCTCTTTGGCTACACGTCTTCACTTGCGCTTGTTGTATTCAGAGTTAAGACCAATCTCTCTCCCCTACTGAAAATCTCCATTGCAGTGATCCCTCTTGAATAAACTCTTCCTTACAGTCATTAACAAGTGACATAAATATTTTTTATTTAACATACTCTTCCTATCTTACCTCCCACATTAATTTTCACTTCTTCCTCTTCTCCACTTTATTCATTTATTTGTTAAAAAATTCATTTCTTCACAAGAGTTTATTGCGCCACTTATACATATGTAACTGCTTGTCCTGAGGGGATTTACAACCTAGTAGAAGTGCTAAAATGACATTAGGTCATGTTATTCTTCCTGAAAAATCTCTCTGGCACCCAGGCTGGAGTGCAGTGATGTGATCTCAGTTCACTGGGATCAGGTTCAAGCCATTCTCTTGCCTCAGCCTCCAAAGTAGCTGGGATTGCAGGTACTTACCACCATGCCCCAGCTACTTTTTGTATTTTTAGCAGAGATGAGGTTTTGCCATGTTGACCAAGCTGGTCTTGAACTCCTGACCTCAAGTTATCTATCTGCCTTGGCCTCCCAAAGTGCTGGGATTATAGGCATGAGCCACTGAGCAAGACCACCCTATGGTCTTCATCTAAATCAGGCTGGTTTCCCCTTTTTCTGAGGGACAACATGTTTTTTTTTCTGTGTATTCCCACTCAGATTTGTAGGATTAATGAAATCGTCATTCAAGACCCAGAGGAAATCTTCCTAGGGAATGATTTTTTAGACTCTTTTTTTCTCTCTCTAAACTCCTAGTGAAAGTCCTATAAATGGTTGCTGAATCCGAGAATACATACAATGTCTGTAACACTGCATTATTTGGTTAATGCTACTTATAGTGTATTGTTTGGATAATTATATTATTTGCCCATTAGTTCATGTTTATGTTCTTTCCAACTAGACTGAAGGCCTCATCCAAACAAAAGATTTATCTTCATCCCCTCCTCACAGTGCCTGGCTCAATGTTCAATGTGGAAGCCATCAACAAACACAAATCAAATACTAGCTGAAATTCAGTCAGTAGCAAGAGATTTGCGAAGTCACTTCAGGAAGCTTGCCTTAAAAACCTTCTCTTTCAAGTACAGAACTTTTGTAGGATTATTATTCTTCAAGGGTACAAACGTGTCTCATTAATGCGGCAGATTTACTTTCAAAATAATTCTAATGTTTCAGATCTTTACCTGAGTCTGCCATCCTCTGCTGCAGCACCTCCTGGTATAATCTTCGTAATAAATATGCCAGGGTCATCTCCAATGTGGGGATTATCTGTCCCCCCAGCAATACTGAAGCCCAGGCCAGAATTCCCCTGTAGAAACAAAAAGCAGATATTAAATGATGTGTCTGTCACCTAAAACCTAGTTCCTCTTGCTCTCTGCATTATCATATTACTACTCAAATGGAAATCAGGTGACAACAGTCTTGTATGCTAAACCATAAGTGCACAGTTAGCAGACAAAGGAAGGTCAGGAAAAACACTCAGGTTTATTCCTGCACTGTGAGGATGCAAGAGGCATTATGTTTTTGCTTCTAAAAATTGCTTCTTTTATGCAGCTATTAAAATCACATTTATGAAGCAGGAGATAAAAACTTATAAACTGTGTAATATGAAAAAATATAAAGAATCATTAGAATGTCAATTGTAAAAATTATACATTCATATGAAAAAGCATGGAAAAACATTACATCAAACTATTTGATTTAATAGAAGAGTGAACTTGGGTGTTTTCATTTTCTTATTTCTGGTATTGTTGTTCTAATATCACTTATCTGTCAAATAAATGTGTTACTATGTAACAGAAAACTTCCACTTCAGAAGACAGGGCCCCCTTTTAGAGTCATAATAAACTAGAGATATTTTTGAACAATAAACAGGCTTTAATTTGCAATAGCAATAGAAAAGGCATGCAATGGTGCTGCAGCATGTAAATCTGAGTAGTTTGTATTCTAATAAAGCTTTTATACTTACTCCTGTAGATTACAGTAATTGACATCCAGTGTGTGTTTATATACATATACATATTCATATATATGTTTGTCTCCTTCTAAAGATATATAGATCTAAGGATATATATGCACATATATATGGAAGGATACACACACACACACACACACACACACACACACATATATATATATATATATCCTTTTTTTTAAGGCATAAATTTGTTTGTAAGGCATAATTAAAAGTCCTCCCAAATCCACAAACCATCTTATTTCTTATTTCATCTCTTTTAATCCCTATCTCCACGGCTACATGTGTTTTCACAGTTTTGTTGTAATTTTTTCCAAATTACATTATATTTTAAGCTCTTTCTGTGTTGTGGCTAGGTAGTCTTTTATTTATTTATTTATTTATTTATTTATTTAGAGATGGGAGTCTTGCTCTGCTGCCCAGGCTGGAGTGCAGTGGTGCAATCTTGGCTCACTGCAACCTCCCCCTCCTGGGTTCAAGCAATTCTCCTGCCTTAGCCTCCTGAATAGCTGGGACTCCATGTGTACGCCACCACGCCTGGCTAATTTTCATATTTTTAGTAGAGACAGGTTCACCATATTGGTCAGGCCGGTCTTGAACTCCTGACCTCGTGATTCATCCAGATAGGCAGTCTTTATAATTATTCATCGTAAATGGCTAGTCATGTTTCATCAAGGTCACATATCATCACTTATTTTCACAGTCCCTTGTCACCTGATATTAAATTTCTCTACATATTCTTATAACAAATATAGCTTACTAAATTTACGATCACTTGATTAATTTCCACTCTTGGGTAAAAAGAGATGAGGACTATGAATTTAGTAGTTATTCCAGTGAAATTAATTAGGGCACTCGATTAGTCAGAAAGGTTCAATGTCAAGATCAGCTATAACTTGATAGCTATACCACTGCAAATGTCAAGGTAATGTTTAGCAATTTTTATTGACTGAATTAATAAAACTGAATTCCAGAGGGTTGTTTTTACAATTGTACATTTATTATATATGTTGAAAGGGTGAAATGAATAACTCAGCTATGGCAACTAAAATCTCACATCTTTATACTTCTCATGTCTTCTCTAATTGATTGCCCTTTGAAAAAGTTCAGTGTTCACTGAACAGTTATTACTTAATAGCAGTCATATAAACATGAATTTATTTAATATTTACTAAACATAACCTCTGTCTTGGCACTAGGCTAAGTCCTGGACCTACAGTAGTAAATATGTCAGATTCTAAGGCACTTGAAGGGGAAATGCAAGCGTAGGAGTGGCTAAGAGGAGAATCAAACACAGTGACTTAGTGACATAGTGGGAAGAACTCATGTAAAAGCCCTTAGGTGAGAAAGGGAATGCTGGACCCAAGGAACAGGCAATAAAGTTGGAACAAAGAAAGCAAGAAGGAGAATTGGATAGATGTGCCTTAATCATGAGATTTACAAGAGCAGAGTAAACCATTTTGGATTTTAAATACTTATTGACACCAAATGATTGTGTTAGTATTGGTTGAGAATTTCCTATGCAACTGACTAAACTAAGGCTGTAGAGGTTAAGGCCAGATGATTTCTGCCTTCATGGATATTCAAAGCATAGCAGAAAAAGCAGTGACACTCTGGTATCTGGTGATCAGCATATTTCACATACTGTGTAACCCCAACTGCACTTTCAAGTAAGTAGTCATGGAGATAGTGTTTAGGGGACTTAATGAGGCAGTTCTCTAAGATCCAGAGGTTTGGGAAAGAAAAAATGAGAGGATGAGTATTTTCAATGTAATTTGGGTCAAGCTCTAAGTACATCAACTAGAGTGTATTGGTCTCACTGTAGTTAGCATCTCAAAAATAATAATTTCTTGATTAATGAGAGTAGGGAAGGAGGCAAACAGATTGGGTGATAACCAAATGCTTTCTCCTAATAATGTCAACACGTTTGGAGAGGATACTCAAAACTTTGTCATTTCAGAAAGACATTCATGATCTAACTCTTAACCTTGTCAACTTTATTTCCAGCTTCACACTTTACCACCCAGGAACACTGAACTGAACTGCAGGCTGTTTTCTGCACAGACCTCACTATATTTTTCATCCTTGGCATTTATTCATGCTATTTTCTCTACCAGAAACTTCACATTTCCTCCTTGACTAGTTCAATTCTTTCCATTTTCAAAGATGTGGCTCAGATGGTATCTGCTCGAGGTAATACTAAATTATCACCCCAACTCTTCTCTAGATAGATCACTTTTCTGTGTTTTGGCAGATTTTTAGGTTTCCTTGTGTTATGTATTGTGTTATTTTGTAGTTGTCTGTTTCTGAGTCTATCTTTCCTTTAAATTGGGCTTGTAGAAGGCAGAACTGTGTAGTATTCATCTTTGTTTTTTTTGGAGACTTCTCTAGCACATAGTATTGACACTAAATACTTGATGAATGAATGAACAGAAAAACAAGCCTACGGAGAATGTTTGTGCCCTAACAAGAAGACTCAAAAAGGACACAGTAGAAATATACAATGTGTTAAGAAATACAATGTCGAAGTAGAAGCCATTTTGCTCTATGTGGCTACAAGAATAAAAAAGTAGAAAGCTCGGGCATGCAAATTGTGGTGCAGCTAAAGCCTGACAGATAAGATAGAAGTGTTCAGATTGGAGAGGCACTACGCTGGAAAGGGTAGAGGGTCCTTCACTCAAGAAGTATTTGGCTAGTCAATTGGCATGAGGGACCCAGGCATTTATTGAAAAGGTTAAACTGGATGATTTTAAAGGATTCTTTTGGGACTGTGGGTAAATATAGGAACACTGCTCTTGCCAACAGAGAAAAGGGGATGTTTTAGGGACATTTAGTGGGGGACGTAGATAACTGTCAAATTCTTAAAACTTAATCTGTGAATCAATATATTTTTGAAATCATAGCTTTGGTAACAACTTAGAAACATTTAACCACTTTTTTTTTTTTTAAGAATTGACTACAACATGGAGAAAATTGTGGCTCTGGCATTTTCTAATATACATTCCCCAGTCCCCAAACCTACTCTGAGGAAAAGAATGAATATATTTAGGAAATCTACAATGGAAACCAGGTAGATAGAGACAGAAGGTGTAACTTGCCCTGTATTTCTCGTCCCAAAGGATCTCTGAAAGCTTTTGTGTTTCAATTAAAATTAGTCTGCCAGCTGGGTCTGGCCAGTCACTGTGGTTCTTTACAAGACATTCATCTGAATTCAGCTAAGGAAATGATTTAAAGAGCTTTCACCTCTCTTTATTGTTCTCTTCCAGCCTTCCCTTTTAAGTCTTTGCTACCAGCCAGCAGCATTTAGTAGAGAGAGGGACAGATGCAAAAGTGTCAGTGAAATTGCTGCCTGCTGTTCTGTACAGCTAAATCACTTCAATCCCCTGACAATTGTCCCAGAGCCTGCCAGCTGCAGGGACAGATCTCAGCTCCTCTCTTCTCTGAGCAGCAATCTCTCCATGTGAACAGGCAGACCCCTGGTTGACACTCTTAGATCCTAAAAATTGTGACTAATTAACTGAGTGTTGATCTCTGATGCAGTCAATGGAAACTTCGAAGTGCCATGCTGGTAAGGGCAGGCCCTGTAAAGGGTTCTGGGTGGTCTGCTATATCCTTGCAGTTGGGCAGATTCCATGATGGATGAATGTCACTGGCATGGACCATTCTTTCTCCTAATTGTCCACATTTGCTGACTCTTCCCAGGAGCACAAATGCATTCTCTAGCCAAATGGCAGTTCCTGTTTTATGTACTAAACAGCATCTCCTCTCAGAGAGAGAATCCACAAAAAGGAAAGACAGTTTTCAAATATTATAAATATAATATCTCCAGGAAAGCCCCACTTTTATTAAAAGTTTATTTCCCAAATGAAAATTACTCTCAAAATGGGGTTATATATATATATATATATATATATATATATATAGGAAAATAAGTAGCAATGTATAATCACAGTCATTTATATACAATGTCCTACTGACAAGGAATTTTTTTTATTTCTAGAATTTTTCTACTTTAAAATACTGTTTGACCTGATCATTTGATTCTAGAATTTTATTCTAAGGAAATAATCAGAGAAGCATAAGAAGATTTGTGTTCAAGGCTTGTAGCATTATTTTTCTAACGATTAAAAAAACACAACTGAAAGTTGACATCCATATAATGGAGAAATGGTTAAAATATTGTAGTACATTTATCTGAATGTGGGGATAGTTTGGAGTCGTTAAAATTGTAATGCTATTCAATAATAAAGACATGGACTTAACCCAGGTGCCCATCAATGGTGGACTAAAAGAAAATGTGGTACATATATACCATGGAATACTACACAGTCATAAAAAAGAATAAAATCATGTCCTTTGCAGCAACATGAATGAAGTTAGAGGCCATTATCCTAAGTAATGCAGAAACAGAAAACCAAACACTGCATGTTTTCACTTATAAATGGGAGCTAAACACTGGGTACACATGAACATAAAGATGGGGACAACAGATACTGGGGAATACAAGAGGGAAAGAGGAGGGAAGGGGAAAAATGTTACAACACTACCTATCTGGTACTATGCTCACTTCTTAGGTGATAGGTTCAATTGTACTCCAACTCTCAGCACCATGCAATACATCTTTTTAACAAATGTGCACATGAACTCCCAGAATCTAAAATAAAGATTAAAAATAAAAAATAAAATATAATTTCAGTGCTATTAATAAAAATGGAAAATGTTGATTATATAAATGTGAGAAAAAAGTGACATTTTAATTACAGTATGATTGCCACTGAAGATATTTAAAGTGACTTAATTTTAACAAGAAAATTATTAACATAAACTAATAGTAAAAGTGCTTAAATAATTTAAACTACCTAAGAAGGGGATTTTTAAAAATTATATAGCCCCCAGTAAAATGCTAAAACTATTTTCAAGAGAACTAACATTTATTCCATGTTTATTCTATGCTAAACGCTAATCTAGGTTTCTTACGATTTCCTTTGTGGTGGATTGTATTATTCTCTTTTTAGATATTAAAATGAAAACAAGCAAATTAAAAAAATGAGGCTGAGAGGAGTGAAGTGACTCATTTAAAGACATAAATCAAATAAATAGTGAATTCAGATTTAAAAGCAGACTCGTCAGGCTTCAATTACTGTTTTATTTTCTTAATCTCACATTGTCTCTTCTGAGTTCAAAAACTAATTTGATGGTGGGGAATAATAGAAATTTTAGTTCTAATGAACCACTTCATTGGATTTTTGGAAAAGATTTAAACTTCTATCAGTATCGTGAAAATATTTCAAAACATTTTTAAGAAAGTAGTATGGTTGAGCGAAAAAGCATAGGTCTGGGTTGTTTTTTTATGAAATTTATCCAGTGCCACACAGATAGCAATGGCAGAGGTCTGGGTCATTTTTATGAAATTTATCCAATGCCACACAGATAGCAATGGCAGAATCACTGGCTCTGCCATTGCTATCTCTGTGGCATTAGATAAATTTCATAACTTTGAGCCACTGGCTCTGCCATTGCTATCTGTGTGGCATTGGATACATTTCATAACTTTGAGTCTAGTTTTGTCGTCTGTCATATGGAGATAATGAGATGAAAGCAAACGTCACAGGCTTTCATCTCATTTTCTCCACAAGCGCAGCACATGGGTGAGGATCAAGCAATGTCAGTTCAGTTTCTTTGGTTTGATTCCTTTGGTTTGATGCATTGCACTGTTTAAAGGATCCTTATGAGTTTGAGGACAGTAAGGGAGAACAGATGTCAGACAACGTATTCTTTAATTCATGCCTTATTTATTGATCCAACAAATATGACTTAATGCATTTTAACCTACATTGATAATATACGGTACTTTTCTTAATAAAAATTACTTAGCCAGAAATACTAAATTTGGGGGAAAGATGAGGTTATAGTATTAAAACCTTAGATAAATAACAGCTAGATAAAGAAAGACTCCAACAATGTTTTTTAACCTTCTAATATCCATATTCTAGTTGATAAATGTTGAAATTGTATATTCCTCTCACCAACCTCAAGATTCCTATATGCTTCCCTTAACCCAGGAACACCTGTCAGTTCCTTTGGCTACTTGCCAACCATCATCAATATTCAAGTTTACTTTCTCCATATTTGCTCCAGCAAAGACATTTGTTTATTTTAATTTAATAGAGTTTACACTACAAAACAATATATATGTTGTTTTCAAATATAATATACCTCAGCCCCTAAACTGTTAATTTCTGATATGCACCCAGATTAAAAATTACTAGCCTACCACTTGAACATTGGCCAACGAAGATAATAGAACAGTGAACAATATAAGTAGGTAGAATAAAGATATAAAAAAGATTAAAACAGGTAATAAGGAGTTAAAATAAAGAACTATTTAAGCTACATGCCAGAAGAAAAATATCACTTGAATTTTTTATTTAGTTTTTATATGCTAATAATGTATGTGTCCTGGAATAAAGTGCTTAGTCTAGGAATAAGAAATACCTTTTCACAGTTATGCAATCTCCAGGAACTGCATTTAGGATGCCCCACAGTTTGTTCTATTAAATTGTATTTTTCTGGAAGTTGCTGAGTAGAAAACCCATCAGGAGACTATTTCATTTGGGGATTGGTACATGTTTACATAAAAATGCTTTAACAAGATGGAGAGGGTAGGTAGGAAGCAGTTCAATAAATAAGTGGAGAGAAGATGCCAGATTACCATAGACCAAAGAACTCCTGAGAAGCAAAGAAAAATAAACACACTGAAAGTAGATTATTATCTGTGTGTGTATATGTGTGAGTGTATGTGTGTGAGAGAGAGTTTCAGCTTTAGGGTGTGTGTGTGTGTGTGTGTGTGTGTGTGAGAGAGAGAGAGAGAGAGAGAAAGAGAGAGAGAGAGTAAGAGAGAGAGAGAGAGAGGGAGACAGAGAGAGTGTTTTAGCCTTAGGGGAGATACACGGCAGTATCTATAGAGAAGGAGACAAAGCAGAGGAAAGATTTTGGAGGACGGCAGGGAGGGAACTGAAGCATTTCTGTAGTCTTAAGGAAACAAGCCTCTGGAAAAGAGAGATGGAAGGTACAGGAGAGAAAGGAGCACACAAAAAACATTATCTTGAAAGAGGAATGAAAATGGGGCCCAGAGTTCAGATTCTTTGAGTCCAACCATAGGTACTACTTAATTGCATGTGGTATAGCCACACAATAAAATAGTATTGTATAAGTTTGTATTCTGACATGAAGAGATCTTTACACATCAGCTGTAGGTAAAGCAAGTAGGAGATAATTTAGGTTTTACACTTTGAACTCACTTTACAATATGCATGCATTAAAAAAGTTTAGAAGTATGCCCATTAATTTATTAATAGTGGTTGTCACTGACCATCAGCATTGTAGATATTTTTCTTTTGTCATTTTAAGTAGCTCCATGTTAATTTTTCTTTATAAATATATCTTGCGATGAGCACAAATGCATGTGCACACATGTACACACATAGTACACTTATACAACATGTGTAACATAGGAACAAATGAGTTTGCTTTTGACACAGCATAACCTAGGCATGGGTAGGGGGAAGGACACTTTCCTCTCTGAGATAAGAGTAACTGAGTTCCTACAGGGAAGTTATAGCATTATTTTAAGGTGGAAGAAATTAAAGGTCATTTTAAGGCAGAGGGAGATGTAAATCAAGCTGAAGGAGGTCTTAACTGATTAGATGTCTTTACTCCATATCTTTAGAATTCAGGACATCAGAGGGAATGTCAAGAATGAAGTTGGAAACCTAAATAAAGCTTTCAGTGGTTGGAACTGCAGCTTTGAGGCAAAAGAGAGGCGATACTTAGGAATCAGCTGGAGTCTGCTAAGCAGCACCATGGTGGGATGCCATCAGCGTGTTACGGTATTTTCTCCCACAGAGCTTAGTAATCTTAACAGTGAAAGGGATGATTTGGTTGCTTTATGGCTGAGGCTTGGGGAAAAATGTCGTTGACTTTGTAAGTGATGAGTGATATGTTAGGATAGGTAAGTATGAGAAGCAAGGAGGATGCTCATAGACTGGAAGAACAGAAGAGGGTACAAAGACTTAGATACAACAAAGTAAAAATATAGATTTAAGGAGAACAAGGGATGGAACAGGGAGCAGCAAGCTGTGGATATTGGCAGATTTCAGGGATCAAGATTTTGGAGATAAAGCAGCACTCAGTCATGTTAGTATAGTAAAGGTCAAGTTATAAGAGCATATCGAAGTGATGATCAAGTCAGGGTACTTTAGCTGACAAAGAAGTTTCCCATGAAGATAGAAGGAGATTTTTGAAAAACATAGTAAAGAAAGAAAAAAATGGCTAATATTTTTCAGTGAAAATGAGGAAAGACCTAGGGTAGAAGGAGAGAACAATGAAAAGATGAGGAATATGATGTGAGGGAGTGTGGCAGTTAAGTGTTCCAGGCAGAGGAACAAGATGTGTTAACGCCTAAAGAAAAAGAGAGCTTGACTTGTTCAAGAAACTAAAATGAGACCAGAATAGCTTTGCAGTGGTAAGAAAAGGAAGGAAGAGTTGAAGTTAGAGAGGGGAGCAGGGGGTCAGACACTGGGGACACAGTAGGTTTTGGGATCATAAAAGCTTAAAACAGAGGAATTACATTATCTGATCTAGTTTAAGCTTATACTTTTTACTGTGTACAAACTTACTGGAGAGTGCTAAAGGGGAGAACAGGGAGGCAAGTTACTGCAGTCCAGGTCAGAAATTGATGGCATGAACTAGGCTGATAGCAACAGGGATGGCAATATTTGAGGCATGATTTGAAGGTAGAAGTGACAGGACTTACTGATGGCTGGAATGTGAAAGGGAGGAAAAGAGAAGAATCAAAGATGATGCATAGCGGGACAGGGATGCTGTACATGAGATGAGAAGACTGAGGTGAGGACGGGGAAACCAGCTTGGGAGATGTAAATCAAGACTTAGCCTTGGGCCTTTTTTGGTTTGCCAAATATGTTGGTCTTAATGAGGAAAGAAAGAAAAAAATATTGACATCTTCAGAAACATATAATAAGTATCACTCATTTAGTGCTTTCTATATGTCAGATATTGTGCTAGACCTTACAATTGCCTCCTTAAGGAAGCCAAGAAGCTGGCCAGTAAATAGGGTGGGTTATTGCAGGAATATCAGGAGAAAGTTCTAAGCAGTTACCTACTTTGGTCCCCACTACTCTTTAAGGGAATATGAGAAAGTTTTCTGAGTGACAGACCCAGGAACATGGGCTTTCCTGGAGAAACTAGGTTATCTGAATAAAGAGTGATATGACAAATGGGATGCTTTACCATGATTAATTCAAGGGCATTATGCATTTAGAATGCTGAAATTAGAATAGGCTGGGTGGATTGAGTCAGAAGGCAAGGAGAGCTGTATGGGATCAAATGTAATATTTAAGCTGTAAATTCTTAAGTCTGACTTAAGATGCCGTCAATGATACTCCAACTATAAAATTTCTAAGTAATATCAGTCTTGTGTCCTGTAACAGTATGTATCTGAAATGCCACTAGCAGCAAATATGCATTTCTCAACAGCTCCCAGCATAGTTTCTTAATTTGTTGATCATTTTTCCAGTGTAAGCTGCTGACAATGGAATGAGTCCCTCTTTTGCAGTCCCGTCAAGTCTTCTGCTTCTAATGACATCACTGCTTGTGTTCTGAAAAGTATTACAGCAGACATGTCTATTTAGATTGGTTTGTGTATTGAAAATAAGAAAGAAACAAGAATGTTCATCAATTCCTATTAGCGCTGCAAGAATTCTGATAGTTATCCTTGACTCCTGCCTGCCCATCAGTCCCTACATTTTATTAAAACTGAAATCTTGTTAATTCTAACCCTGAAATAACCCTCAAATTCATCCAGCTCCTCTAGACTTCTACCAACACTGCCTAGTTTAGAACATCTTTAGTTCTCCTCATTGGTTTCTTGGCTTCTGCACCTGACTCACTTCACTCCTTCCTTCTCTTGCCAGGATGTGTTCTAAACAACAGATAAACTCGTATTCCTGTGAAATCACTTCCCTTTTAAAATGGTAAAATGCAATTAACCAACTAAACCTCTGACTTAACAAGCCTTTAACACTTACCCTTTCCTTTACCAACCTTGACTAGGCCAAGAGGGATAGAAATAGATACTTGCTGTCATCTATTAGGTGCTACTCCCTTGGAAGGGATAAAGAAAACAAGCTCTGTAATCATTTCTGCTGTGTTTAGATTCTAGCTCTACTATGTCTTGTCTTGTGACCCTAAACAATTCTCTTAAGTTTTCTGAACTATGGCTTCTTCACCTGAACAAAAGGAATAATAATACCTTTTGGGTTGTTTCTGAACCAGTAGTGCTTAAAGTATCTTCAAGATCAAATAAATAATAATATGTTATTTGTCCTCTTACTACTCTTTTTGACTTTAAAAAATAAAGCTATTTTTAATTTTTTAATGTTATGTTAGTATGTAATGGGTTTATTGTTATTTATAAATTAACAAATTATTACTTTAAAAAATTTTCAGTTTTAATTTCTAATATGGTAAATATTGTAGACAGAATGCCTATAAACAATATAGGAGCTCTTCATGAACCTGAACTGTAAAAAGGATCCTGAGACCAAAATGTTTAAGAACTGTTTTTGTAAATACTTTACTATATAATTCTGATAAACCATTGAACATGATAAACTGGAGGACCCAATAAGTATCAGCAAGCCTATTTACACCAAAGGTTCTAGTTAGTATTAGCCAGTGTTATAATTTCTTGAAATCGCCCTTGATTATTATCCATTTTTCTTAATTTGAAAGTGACCTCAAGGAGCTGAGGCAGCAGAGTGCTTGAGGAGGGGAGGATGGAGGTGGATCTATTATTGCTGAATGCTTATCAAATTAATAATATTATTCACCACCTCAGAACATGCTATAAGGAACCAACTCCTAAAGAGAAAAGATTTTTCAATTTGATGTGTTTTTCCACAGCTGCACTGAGATTTTAAAAGCACACACTGGTTTCCCATTTCCTCATGCCGGGTATGACATCACATTCCTTTTTTTGACAGGTTGAAGTGCAGTGGCATGATCTCTGCTTACTGCAACTTCTTTCACGTCAGCTTCCCAAGTAGCTGGCAGTACAGGCACACACAACCACACCTGGCTATATTTTTATTTTTTATTTTTTTTGTAGAGACAGAGTTTTGCCATGTTGCCCAGCCCGGTCTCAAACTCCTCAGCTCAAGCCATCCGCCCTCCTTGACTTTCCAAAATGCTGGAATTACAGGAGTGAGCCACCTCATTTGGGCTGACTTCACATTCTTGTACCAAGTATGCCATCAGTTACAGGCTTCTTAAAGCTATGCTGAGTCTATAGTCTTACATTCCACTTGACAAATGCAAGGCCTATTGGCAGAGGTAAGGATTTCAAAGACCTAACTTTTTGTTTTAGGCAACTTTATTTGTAGAGCCTATTTTCTTACTAAAAGACATCATTTGTAAATGTCAAAGCCATGTTAAGATCAGCATTTCTTTGACCCAATAATCCACACTCCCCTCACCTCACCATTGTCACTTGGCTCAAAATCTATTCATTGGAATTCAAACAATTCTAACCTCAGAGTGCTGCCCATAAAACCTAGACCCAGGAAAAAGAAATATTTTCTGGAAGCAAGTGACTTCAATGTTCCATTACAGGTATATATTGGGAGAGGGGAAGCAGAGGTAGGCAAAGGCTGGATTGTGTGCACTCATTCCCCTTAGGAGTATATTTGCTTTCTTTGCAACCCTGAGCATTTTGGTTAATATCTAAATCCTTTAGTTTTGTAGGGGACAAAAAAAAATTAAGTCATGAACACCTGTCTCCTTTTTGACTTCTTGTGTCCTTCTTCTTCTCTCTTACTAGACTGCAATCATCACATCCCCTTTGATGGTCTTTAAACATTTTAAGTATATTTCTGCCTTGCAGACTTTGTATTTTCTCTTATATCTACCTCTAGGATTTTCACACCCTTATTCTTCAGATCTCAGCTCAAGTGTCACCACCTCAAAGAAGTCTGCCCTGAAAGCAACAAACTACTCTTCTCATTACCATCTTTGGTCACTTCCTATCTTATTATCCGGGTATTTTCTTCATGTCCTTTATCACCATCTACCTTTATTTTGTTAACTGTTTATTTATTTATGTATGAGTACCTCACTAGAGTATAAGCTGCAGGAGGCAGGAATCTTTCTGTCATTTTCACCACTAACTGTATTCTCATTTCTAGAACAGCACCAGAGACATAATAAACATTCAAGAAATACGTGTCTAAGAAATGAGTGATTCAATCAATACGACATGCTAATACAGTGAAAAGAGTATACATTTTGGAGATGATAGACTGGAATTTGATTCCTGCTATGAGTTCACTATGTCCTCCAAATTGGTGTGTTGGAAACTTAATCTCCAGTGTAACAGCATTGGCAAGTGGAGCCTTTGGGGAGTTAAATGATTCTGGACTTTATTTATTAAGTGTGTGACTTTGAGCTAGCTTCTTACCTTCTTTTAATGTCCTCATTTTAAAACAGTGATTGTTAAACTCTTGTGAAGAATGATGTTTTCAAGCGTAAAAGCATTCAATATTGTTTGGCACATAAAAGGTACTCAGTAAAAAGGATATCGCTGCCCTGCTCAATCTAAATACTTTCCATGTTGTATTAGTCCATTCTCATGTGGCTAATAAAGACACACCCAAGACTGGGTAATTTACGAAGGAAAGAGGTTTAATGGACTCACACCTCCACTTGTCTGGGAGGCCTTATAATCATGGTAGAAGGTGAAGGAGGAGCAAAGGCACATCTTCCATGACAGCAGGCAAGAGAGCATGTGCAGGGTAAATGCCCTTTTATAAAACCATCTGTTCTTGTGAGATTTATTCACTATCAGGAGAACAGTACGGGAGAAACCCACCCCCATGAATCCCTCCCATGACATGTAAGGATTACGGGAACTACAGTTCAAGATGAGATTTGGGTGAGGATGCAGCCAAACCAGATCACATGTGTATGACAAGTAAAGCTAAAGTCCTAACACCAAAAAATTTACCATTTTGTGAGGAAGCTCGATACATAAACATAAAATGACCTTAAATTTCAGTATATGTTAAGTGTCAAATGAATGTCAGAGTGACAAGTGAAATCTACATTGGCTCCCTACTGCGTACAGAATAAAGTCTAAATTTATTAGGCATAACATTTATGGCACTTTGTTATTATGCTGCACTTTGCTTTCCAACACCCATTTCTCACTGTGGTTTTCCACTTACGCATCACCTACTAGAACCCAGTATTCATTCTTTTTTTTTCGATAAGCCTTGCAACTTTGCTCTCATACTTTCCCTCACCTCTTATTAAAATTCTTCCTTTAGTGCTTGAATTAACTGTTATTTGCTCTAAGAAGTCTCACTTGATCTCACGCCACCCCAATCCTTACAAATGAGAGCAACTGCTCCCACTTCTAAGGTCCCAGAGCAGAGTGGCTATACCTCTCCTAAGTGCTTTATCTTTGGCTTTGTGTGTGGAGTATATGTGTATTTGTCTTATTTTTTAGCCTAACCTTCTGGTTGTCTCTTATTCATCTCAGTCATTCTGAAAATTCTGTGCATATCATAGGTGTTCCATCATTATAGTTAGATGAATAAATTAACTAATTTAAAATGAATGAAAAATGTGGGAGACTTGGTTTTCTACTTGGGTCTTTCAGCTTAAGTCTAGGCTTTTCTCATCTCCCTCCATTTCTCCTCCCAACTCCTACTTATAGTTTTCCAAAGACAATCATTCCATTTCCATTTCCGTGTCTTCTTTTCTCATGTATCTAAACTTGGTTCAAGCATCATCTCCTCTGTGAGGTTTGTGTGACTTATCAGTTGGGTTCAGTTACTCCCAGAGTATACTGAACTTACTTCTGCTACCACATTTATCAGTTATATTATAAAAGTTATATTCATTGAGAAAAAAACTATGTTAACGTAACTTATGGCTACCTTTAGCCATGGCTGGCACAAAATAAATATGCAATAAGTATTTGTCAAATAAATAAATTAATACTAACTTTATTTTTATTGATATTACTATGGTAAGTACTTTATAGGCTTTATTTGTTTATCTGTTTTTTTGAGACAGAGTCTCAATTTTGTTGCCCAGGCTGGAGTGCAATGGCACAATCTCAACTCACTGTGACCTCTGCCTGCCAGGTTCAAGAGATTCTCCTGCCTCAGCCTCCAGAATAGCTGAGATAACAGGCACGTACCACCATGCCCAGCTAACTTTTTGTATTTTTAGTAGAAATGGGGTTTCACCATGTTGGTCAGGTTGGTCTTGAACTGCTGACCTCAGGTGATCCACCAGCCTTGGCCTCCCAAAGGAGGCATTACAGGCATGAGTTACAGCTGCCTGGCTGGCTTTATTTTCTAATTCCTCTAATTAGAATATTTAAATACATGTTCATTTATGTTTTTTCATGCTTCTATCAACTACAAAAGATCAAGCAGCTCACCATTTTAAGAAGAAAAAACTTGTTCAGCCTCCTGCTGCATCAAAGCTGTACAGAGTAATAGTTTGCCCAATGGAAGCCTGAGAAACTAATTTGTCTCCATGTTTTCTCCTTAATTCCCTAATCACAGGCAAAATCCAATCAGGCTTTACGAGAAAATAAACCCTGAAATCTAGTTCATATTTCTCTTAGAGTCTTCTCTTATCTACTAGAGTGAGGTATAGCCTAAATCATTTTTCTCTAACGAGTTCATATTTGTCAAAGGATTTAAGAACACAATATAAAACATTTCAATTCTCAACATCAATTCTATAGTATTTCTACATCTGAAGGTAAAGTAAATAAACTGAATTAAAGTGCAGCACAGAGGTATATATTTCTTTTAGAAAGTACTTAACTCAAGTATAAAAAAATTTCTTTGGTTCTTCACTCACCCTTTCAGCAGCATAAGCAGGAAAATGGGGCATTTACTTTCTTCTAATTTGTGGTAGAAACAAACTTCAATTTTATGATTCAGTCACCAAAAATATATTTTCCAGCCACTTCTTTGATTCCCTAAAGTATCTTCTGATGCTTAAGTCCAAGGATAAGCAGAACTGACAAAAAAATGTTTGTCTATCATGGTACTGTAGACAGGTTAATAATTGTCATTGAGGCATAAATATGACTTGCCACATTCTGCCACTTTCAATCCTTTGTGAATACACTTCATAATCAAAACGTGTTTATAAGTCCTCTAATATCTGCCACATTACAATAAACGATAGACCAACCTCCAGAGTACTGGCTTTGACCTCAAGCAAATTATACAATAATGTTTCCTTCAAAGTTTTCGTGCATGCAGCTCCTCTCCTAGAAGAAACATCTACCAGATGGCAAAAGTGACAACCTCAGAAAAAAAAAATTAAAGCTGAGTTGAAAAACAACAGCTTCTTCAGAAGGTCAGGGCACAAATTTCTGGTAGCAAAGCATGACACAGCATTTTAGAGATAAAACCTTATTAGCCAAATACCACTATTTCACAGCACTTAATATTGAATGGTGGTACATCTGCCTGAGGACATATTGCTCTCTCATCCTAGGATGAATCCAAAAGATTTTAACCAACATGGCAAAGTAGGGGTGGATGAGACCATATGTGGAGGAGGGTTTTATTTTATCACAACTGAATTCATATATGTATATGAATTTCATATATATCATATATACAAATATATATCATAAATTCATATAGGTAATATATTCATACACACACATACAAATCATATTTTAAAAGACTGAACTTGTACAGTAAATAAGGGTTGCATTTGCTTAATAGTCAAGCCTAGATTTAAAGCAAGAAATCTTAAAGAAGTTATATTAAAAAAGCATCTTTAATTTTTTGATGTGCCCCATTTTTACTTAATTTTTATCTCACTCAAACAAGTATATGTATCAAGCTTCACAAAACAGAACAAACCTCTAAGAATTTCGCTTCTTAAAAAGATATTTAGAAATAGTACCATCCTGGCCAACATGGTGAAACCCTATCTCTGCTAAAATATAAAACCTAGCCGGGTATGGCGGCGCACACCTGTAGGACTAGCTACTCAGGAGGTTGAGGTAGGAGAATCACTTGAACTTGGGAGGCAGAGGTTGCAGTGAGTCGAGATCACGCCACTGAACTCTGGCCTGGTGACAGAGTGAGACTCTGTCTCAACAAAAAAGAAATAGTATATGAATCCTTTTATATTTGGCTTACAACATCCAATTTAGTTACCTATAATAAAGGCCCAACTTAGAAGCTAAGCAACGCTTTCTTGAAAATTATGGATGTGTTTATGGATAAACACAAATGCAATGAAAGGATAGAAAAATTCCTCTGATATGAAATGCCTTCTACTAACTTTGTACTGGGACATTTATTTCCTTTGTGTGAAGGATGTAGGCAGCATACTTTCCATTAATTGATTATCTGGAGGTGTGGATGGAAGGGGAGGACTAGGAAGACAATTGGCTGGATATCCAAACTCACTTCAACTGCAGTTCATCCAAACGCAAAGGGAAGAATTGGCCAGTCTTTTGGTGAGGTAGATATTCTTTTTGACTCTTTGAAAATGTAGGTAATTCTCAAGTGTGCCTAATGTCTACAGGCTCGTTTGACATCCCATCCCCCGTTTATCAACTATAAAACCTTGTCCACTGTCTATTTCATGTTAAAAGGTATATACATACTAGTATGTAACCTGAAAATGGGTTATATCTAAGGAGAGGCGGAGGATTATTATTCTGAAGTTCTAAAGTCTACGCAGTTTTATAAAAGTCAATTTGTTACAAAAATGAAAAGAATGGAAGGAGAGCAAAGAAGAATGAAATAAAAGAAGTAAAATATTGGAAAAAACCCTAATATTTGCAGAGAGATATGACTATGGGTCATGGACTATGTTAGGTACTCTGTGTAATGAAAAAAGTGTTTTAAAGTCAGTCCTCAGTAGTACTCTCCGCGGCTTTTTAGTATATGTTTCATTAGTAAGATACTATTTTCTGAGTCTGTTTCAACATTTGCAAAATGGTATAATAATTCTTCATAGAGTTGTTGTGAGGATTAAAGGTAGTTAAAATGTATAAAGCATCATAATGCACTTTGCAGGAGGCATGCAATAAACTACTCTTGTTTCATATTGATAATTTCATATTACCTTGGGTTATCAGATCTTGGTATAAGGTCACCTACTCTCTCTATAAAGCAAAAATCAAGTCAAAGCTTTGTCTATGCCATACTTGGAGTCATAAGACATTATTACTTATAATTCTCCAATAAACCTAGATCCTCCACAGCTGGACCCTGGAATCAAGGTATGAGGCCTCTAGCACAGATGAAGACACTTTAAATGTAGTCCTTTCGGTGAGTTTTGTCTCTAAGCTCCTGTGCTCGGGGTACAGTATGAATCCTGCTTACCTTCAATCCAGCTCTGTAGTAAATTGCTATTTACAGTCTCCAGTGTGAATGCTGGCCTCCTACTTCAGAAGTGCTCTGAAAAGTCAAGCCTCTAAGATATATTATTTAACCAATCCTTTAAGCATTTCTTTTGCGTGAAATAGAGGCCCAAAAGGCAATTAAGTGCATAGAGACAATTGTTTATATCTTAATATATTTTTTTCTGGCAACTACAGTAAATCCTCCATCAGCAGGTCTATTTACCACATATAAAGCAGAGAAGACATTTTCTGAAGTTGAGGCATGTGGTTTGATCCGTGTAACAATATGTTTCACAAAATGATTCTGAGAATGGATGCTACTCACAAAAAACTAAGCAAGAAATTGTCAACATTGTATTTTGGGATTCAGGCATATAAAAATAAAGTCTGTTTCAGAGCTATGTTACAATATTGAATTTAGCAAATTGTCATTCAAAAGAGCTCTCCTTTCAAGAAAACAAAAATAAAAACAAAAAACCCGAGTGAAGGCTACTTTACCATGAACCTCAGGTGATAGATGGTATTGTTGGGGCCACAAAGCCTATTCAGGTGGCATGGTTCAGGCATTCACCTTTGAAATGTACTGACCCCCACCAGCACATGTTTTTTTCCTTTGTTATAGGTTTAATGAGAAAAGCGACATCATCCAAAAATGCTCTGGAGAGGTGACATAAAATGTGATTTCTATGACCTCTGATAAAAGAAACCTCTCCCTGAGTTATTTCCACCTGACAATGGAAAAGAGCAGACTCCCCTTACCTCACAAGTTCTAAGATCCTGAAATTGCACTGTGATTCTATAGAACTGCATTCTCACGCTTCTATCATATCAGTTACTACGAAAAGAATGACACTATTTGTTGAATATTTACCTCATTAGTCTCTCTAGCAGGGTGCAAAATAATTTTTGTTCATCTCTGGATCTTTATTGTGGAATAAAGGTTTCTGTCCATGACAGATGCTTAACAAATGTTAAGTGAAGGATCTCTCGCCTTTACATTTTCTCTCTTTCTTCACCATAAACTTGACAATAGCAGCCCCAAGCAGTACACGTTGAAGAGGTCCTAGACTTTCATGATGAGGGACCTCTTTGATTATTTGATCTCTCATGGATGTTCTATTTTGAAAGATTGAATCTGCCAAACAAACTAGATTTATTGTCTTTAGACATGGAACTTCAACAGTGCCAATATTTCTTTTGCATAAATGTGATAAGAAATGATATTTATTGAGAAATAATTTGTTTTCACTTTCCTTTTTTTTTTTTGAGATGGAGTTTTGCTCTTGTTGCCAAGGCTGGAGTGCGATGGTGCAATCTCGCTCCTCGCAACCTCCGCATCCCAGGTTCAAGCGATTCTCCTACCTCAGCCACCCAAGTAGCTGGTAACACAGGCATGTACCACCACAGATGGCTAATTTTGTAAATTTAGTAGAGATGAGTTTTCTCCATGTTGATCAGGCTGATCTTAAATCACTGGCCTCAGGTGATCTGCCTGCCTTAGCCTCCAAAAGTGTTGGGATTACAGGCATGAGCCACCGCGCCTGGCCTGTTTTCACTTTCTATTAGTCGAACACATACATAACCACCAGACAAGGCTCATGTATCAAATTCCAGTATAGTAGAGTTGGAGGAGGGTGTATGCAAGCCAAGGGGGATTAAAGCTGAGACAGTATTTATAATATCACAAATCCAACCTCACACCCACAAGTTTTTGGTTATTCATAGCTTTTACGTGGCATGGACCATAACAGAAGTTGCCATGTACTGCTGGTGGAGCTTCAAAGGCAAGCACCCAAGAATAAGTGGGCCTTCTGTGGGATTGTTATATGAATAGCGACCCTCCAAACAGACGCTTCTAGGTAAACAACCTGAGCCACAGTAATTTCGAAGACGTAGTTATGATGCTGAGGATCTCAAGGGTCAGCAAATTTTGAGATGGGGGCAAGTCAGCTGTAGGAGGACACTGGGATCCCACAAGGCCTAAAGCCTAGATCCCAAGTTCTCCCACTGCAGGCTTTAGGCACAATTGCCAGTAAGAAATCCAGTGGTCAGAAAAGACAAAGAAATAGCCATGCAGGCAGCAAGGACTCAGAGGACAACACAAGCTACAAGTTCCTGTCACCATGGAGGACACATTTCTTATCCTTCTAAGCTGTTTGGTCAAGGCAGAGTGAAGATTTGCCGATGTTTAAAAATAGCCCTGATGAGAAATTTAAACAGTGAAATTGATTGTTTTTCTAGTGTGACTGTCAAATAGTAAACCGGTGTGATTATGGAGTAATATACTGAATTTATCTGAAAAAGACTGCTTTAAATTGGAAGAGATCAAGATACCTTTAATTCAAAAATCAAATTTGCTCTTCTCTTTCTTTTTTTAATAAAGAGGATAACATCAGCAATTGAAATTTTTTTAAAATTGCATTTTTAATTTGCCATCTCTGAATATGTCAAATCCCATTTGATTAAATAACATGGAGGTTATCGGAAGCCATAATAAGAACTGGAGTATAACTCACTGGGCACAGAAACCATTGTAAGGTGGTTTGTGAAGTGAGAAGATGATGAAGAAATGCAGGCAGCAAGAGAAATGCACTATGAAGGGTCAGGAGAAGTAGTATGGTTACTTGGAAGGATGGCAAAAAGGACTCTTATGTTGGCAAAGAACTGAATAAACTTAAATATTGATGAGAGAGATCAAGAAAGAAAAAGAAAATTTATGAAGAACACAGATGGAAAATACAGTAGAAAAAAATGTAGGGACATGCCTAACTGATCTCAAGGAGACACTGGCCTTTTAAAACCATAATACCAAAGAAAAAAAACTCTAAAGGAAATACTAGAGTTAACTATTTGTATGTATTGGAAATCATCTGATACAAGATCTAAAAGACAAAATATTGATGGATTTTATATAAAGATTTTAAAAATCAATCAGAAAAAAATAGAAATATGCCAACTTAAAAACAGGTAAGAGGTGTATATACACTGATAATGCAGAAAAAAAAATCCAATTTGCATATGTATGAAACTACATTCAACCTCATTCATAATAAAATGTAAATGTAAACAAGAAACAATTTTGCCTATCAAACTAAGATAAAAATTTGACCATATTTCTTTTTTAGCACTTAATTTACAATTATTTTATAAACTGATCTGCTTGTTTATTTTAGTCTCTTATCCACTAAACTACACATTTTCAGAGGGTAGTGGAATGTCTGTCTAGTTAACTTTTGTATTTATAATTCCTTGAACAATGCTGGGCACATAACAAGACTTTTGAGGGTCAGACGTGTTGGCTCATGCCTATAATCCCAGCACTTGGGAGGCCAAGGCAGGCAGATCACAAGATCAGGAGTTCGAGACCAGTCTGGCCACCATGGTGAAACCCCATCTCTACTAAAAATACAAAAATTAGCCAGGCATGGTGGGCGCCTGTAGTCCTAGCTACTCAGGAGGCTGAGGCAGGAGAATCACTTGAACCCGTGAGGCAGAGGTTGCAGTGAGCCAAGATTGTGCCACCGCACTCCATCCTGGGTGACAGACTGAGACTCTGTCTCCAAAACAAACAAACAAACAAACAAAAAAACATATATTTATGAATAAGTGAACATCAGTGAGGGAACAAGGTATTTGCATACTCTGTTTGTGGGAGCACTGAGTCGTACAAACCAATCTAGATGGCGGTCTGAAAAAGTCTATCAAGTGCCAATGCCATATTCTTCAAGCTGGCCATTATAGTTTTAGGAATTTATCCAAAGTAAACAATCAGTTTTTGTATAATCTAGGACATGGATGTTTATCAAAGGGCTATCTATATTGTGATTATAAGTTACACATTGTGATATTGTGATATACATTATAAGGTAAGTCTGCATGACTTCAGAGAGTGCACCAAACCACTACACTGATGACTTTCAGATGAAACCCAAATGATGAAATTTGTTGTTTAGGACTAGGATTGAACTCACCAGTACACCCAGTTCTGACATACATTCCAATAGTCCCCAGTGATCATCAGGTTTTCCTTCACATTTAGCTCTGACTTAACCTTTCTAATCCTTCTTCTGCTAAAGCTCCATATGAACTTTTAGTGCTCCAAATAATAATTTTACTTTCTTACAGTACTGGAGGCTAAAAGTCTGAAATCAAGATATTGCAAGGTTGATTCCTTGTGAAGGCTATGAAAGATAATCTGTTCCATGCCTCTCTCCTAGATTCTGGTGATTTGTTGGAAATCTTTGGTATTCCCTGGCTTAGCAGAGGCATCACTCTGATCTTTGTATTTACCTTTTATTTTTTAATATATAGAGAGATGAGTTCTCACTATGGCCCAGGTTGGCTCCAACTCCTGGGCTCAAATTATTCTCCTACCTGCAACTTCCAAAGCCCTGGGATTAGAGGTGTGAGCAACTATGCTCAGCTTTCTGTCTTTATTTCACAAGGTATTCTTGTGTGCTTATCTGTCTCTTTCTCTTAAGTTTTCCTTTTCTATAAAGATCAGTCCTTATTGAATCAGGGCCCATCCTAATGACCTCATCTTAACTTCATCATCTACAAAGACACTCTTTTCAAATAAGATCATGTTTATAGGTACTGGAGATTAAGAATTAAGAATCTTTTGGGAGGGGTATAATTCAAACCATACCAACCCTTAATATCTTCTAACATATTCTAAAAGCTTTACTTGCTTATTTATATTACAGGTCCTCCCCCTTTACAATGTTTGCTCAATGAAGGCAGGAACATTTTATTTATTCATTGTTATATCCCAGGGCATAAAACTGTAGCAGTCAACAGTAGGTGCTTAATAAATATGTGTGGAATGAATGGACTATAAGCCATTTAATAGGGGTAGAGAGCTGGATAAGTAGGAAGAAGGTGTGAGATGTTAGATCAGTAGTTGGGAGCCAGATTAAAGAAGCCCTTTTGTTATCAATATGCTTAGAAATCTGTCTAGTTAGCTGTATCCTATGACTGCTTATATAAAAACACCCTGATTTACTGTGCTAAGTACTGTCAATGTAGACTTTATTGGAATATTTTGTTAATTCACTGCATTTCAGTGATTTAAAAGTGATAAGATATTTTTACATTATTGATCTCTCATACAATCCTAAATTTTATTCTCTATCTACATATTTAGTATTACTTCCAGATTTCCCAAACAGCTCTTTACCACTTAGGACCATACTTGTCACAAAAGTAATTCTTCCTGCTAGCAATGTGAATAATATATGTATGACTGGGTATATATAACGGTTCTAATTTGCTTTTTCTCTATCAGCTTTCTTTAAATTTTGTCAGTCTGCATTGGCATTGACTTTAATATATTCAAGATTCTTCCCAACCTCCCTCAGTTCTATCATGGTATAAGAAGTTTCCGTCTTCAGCTAATTGGATCAATCAGACATTTAGGGGGCAATATATACTTGATTGATATATTCAAGTGAGGCTGTGCAGCTGATAAACCAAGAATCATAAGGGGGAAAACAAACACAGGCAGTAGCAGCTCAAGTTGAAAAAACGTGGATGGTTTTAAAAGTACTTCCTTTAACTTCAGAGTTCAACATACAATTTATAAAACAGATTACCCTTTTTTGGCATGTTCTGCTAGAAACTAACTTCTAAGTTGTCAATTAGTTTTCTTAAAAGCGGTCTTTTTATTTCAGCTTAATGACCCTGAACCCAGTGAAAGTCATTCAATCTGTTGGCAGATGAAAATGAAGTGTAACAGTACACCAAATGGATTAGAGGAAAAGTTGTTTTAGGGACCTAAACAGGTTTTCTCTTACAATTTTTATTCAGGATGACTGAAGAGATAGTATTATAGTTAGATGTAATACAACAGAACGTCCTTCAGGCCCAGAAGAAAACATTTAAATCTAGAAAAGACTAAGAAGTCATCTACTGAACCACTATATATTTACAGACCCAAAGAGTGAAGTGATTTCCCTGCAGTCCTTCGGTGGGAGCTTTAAGAGGATGGCAGCAGGAAGAAGGTTAGGTATCCAGGAGGGTATTTGTATGAGACCTTAGCCTGTTACTTGAATTTTCCAGGGTGATCTCAAGGTCAATTAAGCAGTCTTATTATCTATACAAACTGTCCAAATGTCCCCCCAATTTCACTACCCAAGCTACATGTCTCAGTACTACTCAAACTTGAATGTTATACATAATTTCATCTTCAAATAATATATTGCAGAGACAGAGTACGTGATGTGAGGTGGCCTGTCATCCTGCCTCAAAACAGCCATGGTAGGCAGAAGGGTATGGTAATTAAAGAAGTACACAGTTGCTTTTTTTAAGAGGGTAAATTATGCACTGCTAAATTAATTTACCCTGAAAACATTTATAGTATTTTTATATTTTATTAGAGATAAACTAAAGGGATAACAGTAACCTTAACCCTAAGGTTTACAGTGAATAAGATCTACACTTTGCTGATTATGGGGTCTTAAACATAAGTACATTTTCCCGGCACTCCTCCTTGCCCCCAAAAGCATTTATGAAAGTGAGTGAACTATAAATTATATCTCAATAAAGGACTATATTTCTAGAAATCTAGTCTTTCTCCAATCTCAAACTTATATTTTTCATAAGACTATTACCATATAGTAATATATTAATACTATATTAAATAGTTAATACTCTCATGAGTACTAAGGAAAGTACAAACATAGAATTTAGTACTTTACTGAGTACTTAATAATTGCTCAAAAGTTCTAGCTCATAAAGCTATTCCTTAACTTTATCAATTAAAAAGGTATTCTTGGCCAGGCATGGTGCCTCACATTCATAATCCCAGCACTGTAGGAGGCCAAGTTGGGCAGATCATGCAGTCAGGAGTTTGAGACCAGCCTGGACAACACAGTGAAACTCTGTCTCTACTAAAAATACAAAAATTAGCTGAGTGTGGTGGCAGGTGCCTGTAATCCCAGCTACCTGGGAGGCTGAGGCAGAAGAATCACTTGAACCTGGGAGGCAAAGGTGGCAGTGAGCTGAGATTGCACCACTGCACTCCAGCCTGGACAACAGAGCTAGACTCCATCGCAAATAAAATAAAATAAAATAAAATAAAATAAAATAAAATAAAGGTATTCTTGAGATAGCACATAGTGAATATATGCCATGACACACAAACAGCAGGCTTAGACTGGCCTACCATAATCATAATCTCAAGAAGGGAGAGTATGAGTCTGAAACTATGTTCTACACACAAGTTTACAAAAATTAATAAAGTGTTTCAAGGTAAGTCAACCTATGACATACTTTAAAAACTCATTTAAACATTTTTATTCTACATAGAAACACCCAAGTTAAACACTTGCTTATTCCCTTGGAAACAAGAGAAGAAATCACATCTTCATCAACACCTACAGTAGGCAAAGTTTTATTTTAGGCATTGTCAAGGATACAAAGAAATACAGGGCATACTGGCTATACAGGGTGATCTGTTAGCTCTGCAACTGTAAGAAATGATCAAACATCAAACATGTACAAGTGGAAAAGCACATATACACACACACACACACACGTATATATATAAAGTATATATGTATATATATAAAGTATATATATATGTATATGTGTGTATATATATTTATGTAAGTATAAAGTATATATATGTAAGTATATATATGTGTGTGTATATATATTTGTATATATCTGTGTGTGTATATACATATATACACACACACATACATAAAAGTCAATATATAATCATTTCTAAGAAGCTACTAGGTTAATATCATCATGTATTACTGATCCTTTAGTACTCCATTTGTGTCCAGCTTGTGACCTAAATGGTCATAACAACAGAAATAAACCACTATTCTCCAAAATAGACAAAACCAAACTACAGGGTAAAGATGCATGAAATTTATACTTGTAAACTTAGAAGCAAATGGCCCCAGTTGATTTTCTTCTTCAATTTGCTTTTAGGGAAGCATCTCATTTAAAGTGGAACTACCTGTTCTGAGAAACAAACTCACACAGAAAACAAAAAATTAAGAAGAGATCGTTATTAAAAAGGCAAACATTATAAAACACAAGGTCAAGATGAGGCAATTAAGATATTTAAGTCAGAAAAACCAACACGTACCTGTACTTTGTAAATAGACAAGCATACGTGTAGCACAACACAACACATTCCCAACAGTGATAGCCAGAGCCTGTGATGTCTTCTTTGACAACATTTGGAAAGGGATCATAGAAAAGATAAGTGGTAAAGCTGGTTTTAAAAGAAGAAAAAGATGAAGTTCACATACAGGCAGAAGGACATAGCTTATGAAACATGAATATGTTGGAGAATGGAGAAACAGCTGTTCAGAGAAATAGGGAAGAGAGAGGTCGGTGAAGTGCCAAATGAGTCAGCTTAGATTATTGAAGCCTATGATAAAATTCCACAATTCTAATGGTAAATATGCCATAGCATCTTCTAAAGTAGGTCTGAGCCCTTTGGATTTGTATGTGTGTACTTGTGTGCATGTTTATATATACATAAACATACATAAATATAAATATGTACACACAGACATACATAAATAAATGGTATCTATTTTTTTCATGTTCCTACCATGAGCAGGCGGTTTTGGCGTTTCTTTGACCCTACAGAATTTCATGCATTCATTCATATTTGTCAAGTATTTACTATCAGTCAAGTATTAGGGCACTAGGATTATAATGATGAACCACCTCTGAGTGTATTGCAGCAGGTATGAGGTGCAGGAGTCATGGGAGATGCAGATGGTAAGGTGACTCAGTCTTAATCACAATGGGCCTTAATATGCAAAGGTAGGGGAAAAGATTTGGGTTGAAGGGAAAGAAATCAGGAAACAAAAGGACAATAAAAAAACTTCAAGAGTCATAGTTTTCCTAAACTTAAAGTCACCAGGCAGTATTGATTTTCCTTTACAGAATGGTTTTCTTTTGTGTTTCTTTTTCAAAATTACTTATTTATCTTTTAAACTGACATATAACACTGGATGTATTTATCACGTATGACATTGTATTTCTGGCTATATGTGAATGTGTCTATGACCCTGAATATGCCATAAACTCCAAAAGTTTTGAACACATACAAAGTAACAAATGCACAAAAGAAAGATATTTTTTCTGACTTGTATATCAGGATTACCTCTTTATTTAATCATGATGTCTCACATGAAGCTTTCCAATCCTTTCTGCGTTCTAGAAACTTACATCAAAAACAGGACATGAACTGTTTTTTGTTCTGGTTTTAGCTTTAGTCCAAGCTGTTAAACAGCTAGAGGTAATTATCAAAGAATTTTGTATATTGCCAGGCTATTCTAAGTGATTAAAAAAATGTTCAGTTTCACACTGGATTACCACTGGGGCAAGGCAGATTTACCAAGGTGTTAGCAAGATACATTATCTAGCTCTAGTATTTTCTGATTCATGATATGGATTACCACTGGGGCAAAGCAGATTCACCAAGGTGTTAGCAAGATACCCTATCTAGCTCTAGTATTTTCCGATTCACCATATGGATTACCACTGGGCAAAGCAGATTCACCAAGGCGTTAGCAAGGTACCTGGTACCTATAAGCTTTAAGCTTGTAGTTGCAGAATTCTGCCATGTGTTGGGGTGATAATGGGGAGATGTTTAGAAACATACAAGAAGCATGATAAAATAATTTGACTCCCTATTATCTTCTCCTCACCTTCTCAGTTGGCATTGATTCCTGAACACACACATCACTTATAAAAGTGAGCACTAAAATAATAATACATTAAAAAAATTAAAAAATCTCTATCACTGAATACTAGTAAGTTTTCTTTCAATATAGCTCTTAATTTATTGAGAACCTACTATGTGCAAAGCACTGTGCTAGCAAACAGTAAACAAAACAAGGATGATTACCTGATTTCAGAGTTTAGTATCTAATGACAGAGGCAGATATTAAAAATAAAAACAAGCAAACAGGAATAAAACAACAAGTACTATGTGGGAGAATAATCACAGGGGCTAGCTAATATGAATTGGAAGGTCAAACACAGTTTCTTTGAGGGAGTAATTGTTAAACTAAGACCTGACGGATGGCTAGGAGCACTAAGAAAGAAGTGGATGAAACAGCGCTTCAGTAGAACTAGCATTATTTTAAATCTTGGATTTTTAAGTCATGAAAGTATCCATGTGTCTTAAACAGGAAATGGAGAAAAGTAATCAGATTATTAGGAGCAAGCAAACAACCAGAATATCTTTAAAGGAAAGCTATATTTACAGAAGTAGGTCTGAATATTATTGCCCTTGACCAAAAGTCATTGCAAATATATTGAATAGTTGTGAAAACAAAATGAAAGTTTAAACAGTTAAGTTGAGGTTGGCATGCTGTAGCATAGGAAACCAGACAGGAAGTCTGAAGGAATACTTTTTCCTCAAATGATTTTCTTCTGAGATAGTGAAAATATGAGGTCACAAGAATCAGAATATATTTAAAACATAAAAAAGAAATCCAATGTCTACTATCTTCAAGAAAACAGAATACCAGTGAATTCCAGGGCAACCAGAGGAGGGAATATATTCTATTCTTATCCCTGATGTTTTTAGTTTTAGAAGTATAACTGACTTCTTAGAATAGTGACATGACTTCTTAGGATAGTGACAAAGAAACTGGCAGAAGTATCGCCTCAAAATGGCCAGTTTTGGCTATAGGAGGTTTTTACCTACTAAATATTTATAGTATTATTTTATTTAAAGAATTCTGTTTTAGGTTAGAATTGGTTCCAAACCACATATGAAAAATTGTGTAAAAAGTTGGTAGCTAAACTAGAAGTAGTTCATTTCCATTTAAAAATACTTCACTATCAAATTAATCATTTTGTTTCCGATCACTTGAAAGGGAATAATTTTTTCCTTTTTCTTCTACTACTTCTTCTTCCTTTTGTTTAAAAAAAAAAAAAAAAAAAACAGAGATGGTGTCTTGCTATTTTACCCAGGCTAGTCCTGAACTCCTGGGCTCCAGCAACCCTCTCACCTCAGCCTGCTCAACAGCTGGGAGTATAGAAGTACACTCCTATGTCCAGATATATTTTATTCAAATATTCCATATATTTCATAACCAGAAAAGGAATGATCCAGGATATCTGGCTTTTAAAATACCTGGCTGTGTTGAGTCTGGGTAAGTCCTTGTACCTCTGTGACACTCAATTTCTTTATTGGCCAAAATGTGTAAAAATGATAGTGTTGAATTAGCTGTGAACCTTATCTAGCTTTAATATTTTCTGATTTATGATAAGGATTTCCTACTTCGGTAGAAACCCATTTTCCTTTCTTCCTTCAGGTATTTCTTACTATGTGCCTGTACTTGGTTAGATGCTGGGAATTCAGCTATGAAAGATACTGCCCTCAAGGAGCTCTAGTTGAGCACAGGTAAGGTAGGAGGTGACTGCCTAGGAAACAGGCTATCATAATATAGTGTGAAATATCCCTGGGCGTTACAATAGCATCTAAGGAGACTTTCTGATCCAACGAGAAAGTTAGGTAGAAAGAATCTTTCTGAGGAGGAAGGAATAAACAGATTCATTTTGCAATTATCACATCACAGCAACTACACAGTTTACTTGCTTGGACTATTTACTTAGTTCACAGAAAAGAATAGAGATAATTTCAATCTGGGTTGAGAAGTGCCATTTCTCAAAGCCTAGGAAGCTTTGGGAACTCAGTGGATGGGTATAGTCAGCATCTTATTTCAGGGCTTGACAAGGCTCAAAAGCACATTCATATTTAAAGCTTAGCTTCTTATCTTCTGAACACCCATCGAGGCACACACACAGTGTCTTTTGACCTAGTTAATTCCAAGTCACCCAGTCAGAAGAGAACTAGGTCCAGTTCTCACCACCAAATATTTGAAGGTCTCCCCTTCCCAGATAAAAACAGAATTACATCACATGTAGTCTTGTCTCAAAAGACCTCATTTTTTTGGCTGTGTGTGTGTGTGTATGCGTGTGTGTCTGTGTGTGTGTATGTACTTCAACTAATTTGAAATGGAGACTGCTTTTAAGTTTGTACAGTTGATATATTTATGGAGTGGCCTGATGCTCCTACAACGGAAATACCTGCTAATTCCACCCTCTCCCTTTTCTGATGGTGCCTGAAGTCCAGCCAATATGGGGTGGCCATTACAGCATCTACCCAGACTAGCCAAGGGGTGAAGGGGAATGATCATTTTGAATGGCAATTGCCATTTTAGGAGGAAACATAAAGTGGCTTTTTTCTTTTTGGGTGACTAAAGTCAACATAAATCTGCTCTACTCCATTGCACTTATTACTATCTAATATATTATTTATCAGGTTAGTTTATTTAATGTCTCCTCCCCCGCTAAAAAATTAGCTTTCTGAGAGTAAGAATCTTTGTTTATTGCTATACACACTAAGCCTAGAACAGATCAGAACACATGATAGGTGATCAATAAATACTTATTGACTGACGGACTGAGAGTAAATGTTGCTCCACCAGCAGAGACTCAACATTTCATTCCCTGACTAGGTAGAATCCAGATGGAAAATTTGCACACATAAATGGCTATAAAATTGTTGCAGGGAAGGCAACTAGGACACTATTTTCTTTTCTATTTAATCAAATATATGTGCTCTTTTTTAAAGGACAAGAAAATTGGGGCTATTACTTTGAGCAGTTACCAAGGGAAATCAACAAGGGATCAGTAAGTCTTGATACAGGACTTTTAAATACCAATAGAGCAGAAAGAAGTCCAAGAGTTAAGAAGTACATCAGGAGAGGATCCTAGAAGGACATATTTAAGTTCACATATGAAGTCTGAGCAGGCAGTAGTCAGGCAAAGAGAGTAGGGCATGGGGAAGGGCATTTGCAGAAAAGAGTGAGAAATGCAGAAGCCCTTGAGTTTGAAAAATTCCAAATTATGCCACGTGGCTGGAGTATACCTATAAGAAGGGAGTGGTAAGGACTGAAAGGAAAGCTTCAGTGAGAGGTCGAACATGAAGGCTTGGTTGCTTTGTTCCATGTAGGTCAGATTTTATGTAAGTCAATGGGAGCATAATGAGTACTATGGTTTATTTTAAGAAAGATCATACTGGGTGCAGTGTGTAAAATGCATTGTGGGGACTTAAGCCTGGGACATAAAGACTAATTAGGTGGCTGCTCTAATCCTGATGAGACATAATTATGGCTTGAAGTGGGTAGTGTGTCCGGGGAAAAATAGGTGGTATTTGAGAAAAATTTGAGAGGTGGAATTTATAGGACCCAGTGGCTGACTGGAATCAAACAGTAAGGGTTGCTTTTTGGTTATCAGATGGTGATGCCAAGGTGATAATATAAAAGAAGAAAGAATGTTTTAGATATCCACAGTTGCATGATTTATCTTTATCCCTGGATTTTTCATAGAAACCCTATCTATTGAGTAATTTACTTAACTTATTAAGCCTTAGTTTTTCATCTGTATAATGGTTTAAATAACATCTACCACACAGGTTGACAGCAAGAAACAGGACTTTGATAATAGTTATCAAAATAGTAGGAATTGAATTCTGGCCCTACCATTTAATAAAAATGTGATTATAAATTTAAGTTATTTAACTACTATAATGTTTGGTTTTCCTATTTTGAAAATGAGAATAACAAAAGCTAAATGCTTGTTTTTTGTGGAATTTAAACAACATAATCGAGGCTTCAATAGGACATCTCACTATTTAGGAGCTATTATTACATCAACATCACATCTATGCTACAATAAAATAGATATTAAAATCTATTCTGTCTATTTAGTTAATAATCTAAAGAAGTGAAGGATATGGTTTCATGGACTTGAGAAGGACAATATGCAACATGTTAACAGTAAGTGGATGAGACAAAAAGATGAACAGGAGATGATTGGCTAGAACGGAGATTTTTAATCAAAATATGACTGTAAATAGCAGGTCAGGAACTTTGCAGTTGGATAAAAGTTAATTTGTGTTTACGGTCAAGGCAAAGTCTCTGGAAGGCTCTACGTGGCATGGGAAGTAGGTAATAGTACTTTTAAAAAACACATATACTCTCATTTATGCTCGATAAAACAGGAGATTCAATTGCTGGGAGCTGAATGATCTATTGCATTTACTGTACTTATCCAAAGTAGGAGGTGAAAATGTCTCATTGCATTTTTCTTTTGAAATTTCTACCAAGGATTCTGGCCTGTTCAATGGAACCTCATGCCAAATGCAGAACCGAAGGGAGGAGGCGCAGCAGAAACAAAAACAGTATGAAGTATTCCACAGGCTCGTTCTAACCAGAATGTGGTCTCAGGGCAGGAAAGGGGGAACTTGTGATGAGAATCACAGATTTTCTGGTATGCAGTATGTTTCTGGCTACAACTGTGTAGGTTGTGGCAATTTACCAGACAGCCAGAAAATTCTGTGGTGGCTTGGGGTCTGGCAATTCAATGGTAGCTTCTGAATGTTTAGAAGGCTCAACTTTCTCTTGAGGTTGTGAAAGTATGCAGCTTTGACATGCCTCATATGAAACTGCCTAAGTATGGTTATTTAATCTCCTTTTCTGGACTTTTTAAAACTCACAACCATACTCTATCATTAAACAGAAAAAAAAATGGCCCAATGTATTCACAAAGAAGCTGAGTTTTCTGCAAATGAAGTTTCAGCAACCCTGGAGGACATAATTGTCAGGTGACATGACCATATTTATGTGTATGTATGCGTGTGTGTTTGTGTTTAAAATGCTTTCTGAACATCTTGTATTCATTATTACAGGAGATATTTTATATCTCAAACAAATTTAGGAAGCACCAATTTGTTCTCAAGGTTATTACCAACAGATGTTTTATTATTTTGATCACACAAGACAAGTCCCTGAAAAGACCTGCTGTATATGGGACACTCAACATAAAATAATCTGAAAGAATGAAATAAGGTTTCCACCATATGTTTCAGTATGCACGTGGCTGTAAATTGTGCATTCTAGATGTGAACTGGGTTAATATTCAATTTCCTTACTCAGGATTCTAAGAATGATACACAGCCTTCTAAGACTAATTCATTAATTCAATAACCTTGAGATTTAAAAGATAACTGATTTCACAGTCAGTGCTGCCTTCATTTAATGTCATTACTCTTCCTTCCCTACTGATCACACATGCAGACTCTATGTTCAAGGTAGAAACATCCCCTTGGAAACCAGAGGCAAAAATTTCCTCATCAGCTGTCCAAATGCCAAGCTTTCCAAAGTGAAAATTATAATACTATGTGAAACAACACGGTCAGCCCAGAAAATGAGTAGAAAAAGAAACACTGAAACTGTAGAGCAAGTGGTTCTTTGTGAAATTTTGGATTTGAACCAGTCTCAGTTCAAATCACAGCTCTCCCACATCCTGGCTATGCAATCTTATACTAGTTACTTAATCACTCAACACCTCAGTATGCAAAATAGATATGACAATAATTACTTCAGAGTTGTTGCAAGGAGGATTACATAAGGTAATACAATGGATGACTTTAATAACAAAGTTCAAATTTCCAGAACTTTGCAAAAAAAATTCCCTTCTTATTCAGAACAGACCAGTCTGAGTGATGCATAGGTTGTCCAGGCAGAGCGGTGTGCTACATTTCAACTGCACCTGAAAGTGTTGGCAATGGACTTGGTCAGTTCACCTAGGGGCATCCTCAAGGTTCAGCCAAACATGATAGACCACATTGAAAAGCATGTGTCATAATGTCCATAAAACCACCTAGGCTGAAGACAGCCTGTCCCTAAAATCACATGATTGAAGAGAAGGTGATTAAATAACACTGACGTAAGTTTAATTTTGAAGCAGAAATAGTTCTTACAAAATATTTTGTCACTGGGATATTTTATCATTGAATGCAGGAATAGAGAAACATACTATGACTAAGAAACATTCACTTTAGGCCAGACGCGGTGGTTCACACCTATAATCCCAGTACTTTGGGAGGCTGAGGCAGGCAGATCACTTGAGGTCAGGAGTTTGAGATCAGCCTGGCCAACATGGTGAAACTCCACCTCTAGTAAAAATACAAAAATTAGCCTGCGTGGTGGTGTATGCCTGTAATCCCAGCTACTAGGGAGGCTGAGGCAAAAGAATTGCTTGAACCCAGGAGGCGGAGATTGCAGTTAGCCGAGATCATGCCACTGCACCCCAGCCTGGGCTGCAGAGTGAGACTCCATCTCAAAAAAAAAAAAAAAAAAAAAGGAAAAGAAAAACAAAAAAAAAAAGAAACACACTTTCACAACTGGTCAGTGGAAAAGCCTGGGTTTTCCTTCTACCACAGCAAAGTGAGTAAGAGAGGTTATTTTCTCTTTTTATCAGGTTTATGTCATGGAATAGTTATGCAGAACAAGAAGAGTCAAGTCTAGCTGACACTGTATGATAGCCTGCCTTAATCATTCCATTCATTCACACGTCTGTCTCCCTTTCTACCTTTAATCTGAGGGCAGAGACTGTTGCATTCATTTCCTATTCATAGCATCTTATACACCTGTCACAGAGGTGATCAATTTATGCTTGCTGAATGAACAAACCATGAATTCCAGGCACTGCAGTAGGCATTCAATGCATATCTATAAAATAAGATAAAATTTTAGGAGGGAGAATAATCATCAGGAGCATTGCCAGAGGAGGAGACCATGTAGGAAATAGTTAAAGAAATGTGGGAGACGGATCAATCTTCAGCAGAGAAGACTAAAGGGGAGAGGTGGATGCTGGTTTCTCAAGGCCTATAACATGAAGAGCAATTGGACTAGTAGTAATATTAATAATTAATATTAACAAATTCTTGGAGAGAGATCCAAGATGGCCAATTAACAACAGCTCAGGATTGTAGCTCCCAGTGAAAGCGCAGAGAGCGAGTGGACACCGCACTTTCAGATGAATTTTTGTTGCCCACAGACTGGGAGATTCCCAGTGGAGGAGCCACATGGGTCACCAGTGCGACATTTTTGGCTGGCGTGGCTATTTTGCCGGCGCCCCGGCACGGCGCTTCTCGGTGCGGAGTATACGGGACGGGGTGCCCTTTGAGTCCGGCTCGGCTGGTCCCATCCCCACAAGGAGAACAGCAATTGGAAGTGCTGAGGACTGAGAGTTTCACAGTAAGCACAGCTGAACCGGGAAGGTCCATCTCTGTGGGGAAGTGGCGTCCACAAAAGGAAAACTAAGAAACAGAAAAAACTTCATCACTGGGCGGAGAGATCCAAGATGCCCGATTAACAACAGCTCAGGATCGTAGCTCCCAGTGAAAGCGCAGAGAGCGTGTGGACGCCGCAATTTCAGACGAATTTCTGTGGCCCACAAACTGGGAGATTCCCAGTGGAGGAGCCACACGGATCGCCAGCGTGACTCTTTTGGCCGGCGCAGCTGTTTTGCCGGCATCCCGGCACGGCGCTGCCCTTCTCAGTGCGGAGTATACGCAACTGGGGGCCCTTTGAGTCCGGCTTGGCTGGTCCCATCCCCACAACGAGAACAGCAATTGGAAGCACTGAGGACTGAGAGTTTCACAGTAAGAACAGCTGAACCTGGGAAAGCCAAGCTCAGTGGGAAAGGGGCGTCTGCCAAAGGGAAACTAAGAAACAGAAAAAACTTCATCACCAACAAGCCGGACGTTCACTCAGACCCAATCTGAAAGTCGGCAATTACAAAGATGACAGGTGGATAAATCCACAAATATGGGAAGAAACCAGTGCAAAAAGGCTGAGAACACCCAAAATCAGAATGCCTCTCCTCCTACAGGGGATCAAAGCTCCTAATCAGCAAGAGAACAAAGCCTGACGGAGAATGAGTGTGATGAACTGACAGAATCAGGCTTCAGAAGGTGGATAATAAGAAATTTCTGTGAGCTAAAAGAACATGTTCTAACCCAATGCAAAGAAACTAAGAACCTTGAAAGAAGATTTAACAAAATGCTAACGAGAATGGACAACTTAGAGAGGAATGTAAATGAATTAATGGAGCTGAAAAACACAACATGAGAACTTCGCAAAGCATGCACAAGTTTCAACAGCCGAATTGACCAAGCAGAAGAAAGGATATCAGAGGTCGAAGATCAACTCAATGAAATAAAACGAGAAGGCAAGATTAGAGAAAAAAGGGTAAAAAGGAATGAACAAAGTCTCCAAG
>CAUYLG010012472.1:0-15336 GCA_963573385.1 Cacajao melanocephalus | reverse complement strand
CATTTTTCTCAGTATCACATTACACCTATTTTAAAAGTGACCACATAATTGGAAGTAAATCACTCCTCAGCAATTGCATAGCATTTCATAGGTTTAAATAAAATATTGGTTGGCTGCTTGTTTGTTATTTTCATCCCTTATTCTTTCCTGTCTCCATTGTTAAGCACAATTATTGGCATAAAAGAGGTTTTTAATACCCATTTTTAGACTGCATTCTAGCCTGGGCGATAAAACAAGAATCCCGTTCTCTCTCCCTCTTTCTCTTCCTCTTTCTTTCTCTCTTACATTCTTTTTATTCTTTCTTTCACTCTCACTTTCTTTCTTCTCTTTTTCTTTCTTTCAAAAAAAAAATTTAAAAAAATTTTAAAAATTTAAAAAATTAAAAATTAGTGACCCACAGCAAAGTTGGTTCAGATGGAAACTGGTCCGGTGAGAACTGTAAACTCACCAATCTGTGAGGCTGACTTAAACAACCAGCTTATAGGACTTATGCCTGCATTTTACCATATGATTCTTCCTCTTACGACAAATGACACAAAAGACAGAGACAAAAGAAAATTGTGGCTACCCTTTGAGAGAGAGATGGATCAATAAGAAATGATCAAAGTCACACAAACCCAGAAAACTAACTTCACACAAATATTTTCTCCTGTTAATCTAAACTTGGAAAGGAGAAATTTTTACCACCTGGTCTTGGCCATAGTCTACACACAGTAATCTGGGATGCTGACTTCAGGAAGAATTCTTACCTTTTGCCAGTTTGGTCTGGGCTCGAGTTTTGCTGTAGCCTCTAGGGTGAGTCAGGGACTTTGTTGGTTTTGTTCTCTGTTGTATCCTTAGTACCTAGAACAGCAGTCAGGCACATAGCGGATTCTTGGGAAACTCTTGTTGAAGGATGGCTGGGAGCCAGACACATTGCAAACATCACTATGATGTACAGATGTCCGCCAAGGTGGGCATTTGAATGAGACTCAGGACAGGTGAGTTGCCCAGCATCACTGCTATGGTTTGAGTATTTGTCCTCTCCAAAATGTATGTTGCAGTTTAATTCCCAATGTGGTAGTGTGGAGAGGTGAAACCTTTGAGAAGTGATTGGGTCATGAGGGCTCTGCTGTCATGAATGGATTAATGGGTTAATGGAGTAATGGGTTACCATGGGAGTGGGACTGGTGGCCCTAAAAGAAGAGGAAGAGAGATCTGAACTAGTACACTCAGCCCCCTTGCCATGTGATACCCTGCATCACCTGGGGACTCTCAGAGAATCCCCACCAGCAAGACCATCCTCACCAGATGTGCCCCCTCAACCTTGAACTTAGCCTCCAGAACTGTAAGAAATAAATTCATTTTCTTTATAAATTACCCAGTCTCAGATATTCTGTTATAGCAACATAAAACCACTAAGACACTAGGTAAGTGGAGCAGCATTGACTTACCTAGGAAGAGATATTGGAGTCACCAGTTAGCATCAGTGTAGCTAAGTAACTATGAACAGTCTCGCCATTGTTCAGGTATTTAGTGCTGGGGATGTGCTAACTGCTTTTCAGGAATTTTCCCACTTAATACTCACAATATCCTTTGTTGAGGTGCTGGCCCCTTTATGACCTCTGTTTTACAGATAAAGAAACTGGGGCACAGAGATGATATGTGACCTTGCTTCCAGGTCACTCAACTAGTAGATGATGAATTCAAGGCTCAAACCCTGTCTATCTGTGGTGAAAGCCATTGTCCAGACGGCCTTGGTTAATAGTAAGAGCTAACTCTCAATGGGCAGCTGGGCTCTGTTACAGACACTTTACCTATGCTAAATCATTTCATCTCCACAGCAACACTGTTGAGAAGGTGCCTTTATTTTCCCATTTTACAGAAAGTGAAACTGAGGCACAGAGAGGTCAGGTAACTTGCCCAAAGTTAAATAGTTGGGAAACGGATTAGAACCCTGGAAGTTTTGCAGTGCTTTAGGGGTTCTTATGGAGGCTTCGTTATGATTAAACCATTGACCATTGGTGATCGACTCAATCTCCAGCCACTCTCTCCTCCTTAGAGATTGGAGGTGGGGAGGAAAGTCCCAACCCTCCAATGCTGCCATGGTTTTCCGATGACCAGTCCTCATCCTGAAGGTACCTAGCACTCCCAGCCAACCGTCATATTATTAGCATAGAGAAGACACTCATCACTCCAGAGATTCCAAGAGTCTTGTGTTAGGAACCAGGGACTAAGACCAAATATTATAACAAAAGATGCTCCTATCACCCCTACCACTCAGGAAATTACAAGGGTTTTAGAAGCTCTGTGCCAGGAACTGGAGATGAAGTCTAAATATGCATTTCCTTTTATATCAGAATATCATGGTTGGTTTTCAGCTGGTACAGAGGTACAAATAGTACAGCAGGTACAGACCATCAGCAGAGTGGCTGGACCTCTCTGATAACCCCCTCACCCCATCCCCCTCACAAATTTAACCCTTGATTTTGATTTTGATAACAAACTGGAGTCTACTTTTTGTTTGATAGTTTAATAATCATTGTGTTGACCAAAATTAAGGCTGTTGAGGCAGAAGTAATTTCATAAAGGTTTATTGGAAGCCAAATGTGAGGATTGACCTGGGAAGACACACCAACAAGAAGTTGGTGTTAAGAGTCCGTTACAAGTAGGAAGGCTTTGATAAGAAAGTTTAGGGAAAAGGAGGGGGATTTCTCAGTTGGAGTTTTGCTTTTTCATTGGAGGTTGCAATCATTGGGTATAGATGACAACACAAAAACCAAATTTTTTTTTTGAGACAGAGTCTTCCAGGTTAGTGCAGTGGGGCAATCTCAGCTCACTGCAACCTCCACCTCCTGAATTCAAGTGATTCTCCTGCCTCAGCCTCCAGAGTAGCTGGGATTACAGGAGTGCACCATCACGCCCCGCTAATATTTTGTATTTTTTGTAAAGACAGGGTTTCGCCATGTTGACCAGGCTGGTTTTGAACTCCTGACCTCAAGTGATCCACTTGCCTCGGCCTCCCAAAGTGCTAGGATTACAGGCGTGACCCACCGCACCTGGCCGCTAAAATGTTTTATGCACAAGACAATCCATAAAACTTTATGACTTAGAAACAAATTAGTGTCCTTTTCAATGTCAATAGGTTATATCTTAATGAGTACATCAAACTTGCTTGGAAGTTACATTGAAGCGGAATCACCTCTAGGTTTGGGCATAAGGGTACATCTAGTTATAGATTACAGAAGCGTAATCACTAACCCAGTCAGAAGTTACCTTATGTGTAGGGAAAGGCAAGGACTAAGGTCACTTATCTTTAAGGAATAAAATGACTCAGGGAAGAGACATGGGGGTGGGGGCGTGTACTCTAACCTGTTTTGTCTTCAAAGCATCTTTCTGGCGAGGTGTACATCCTCACAGAGTCAGGGGCTTTGTGAAATTATGCTGGCAAGCAAAAATCAGCAAACATGGATTCTTCCACCTGCTACTTCATCTCACAATTGTTTGTAAATGTCATTATTGCACTCTTCCAATAATGTTATCTCAAACTTTAAACATCATTCTTACACACCACACTTTTTTTTTTTTTTGAGACAGAGTCTGGCTCTGTCACCCAGGCTGGAATGCAGTGGCGTGATCTTGGCTCACCACAACCTCCACCTCCTGGGTTCATGCAATTCTTGGGCCTCAGCCTCCCAAGTAGCTGGGATTACAGGTGTGCACTATCACTCCTGGCTAAAATTTTTGTATTATTAGTAGAGACGGGGTTTTGCCATGTTGTCCAGGCTGGTCTCGAACTCCTGATCTCAAGTGATCCACCGGCCGTGGCTTCCCAAAGTGCTGGGATTACAGGCCTGAGCCACCACCTCTAGCCCACATGTTTATATGTATGTATGCATGTGTATTAGAAACAAGGTCTTGCCCTGTTGTCCAGGTTGGGGTGCAATGGTGAGATCAGTGTAACCTCCAACTCCTAGGCTGAAGCAATCCTCCCACCTTGGCCCAGAGTGCTGTGACTATAGCACCAGGGCTCTTTTGAGATATTATCAATCCTGATAGGATTGAAGTATTTATTTGAAACAACACTCACTTTAATCTGGGTCTAGTATAGCCAATTTAGAGGTTAAGGCTCTATTTTTAAAACTGAAGTACATAGGCCACAGTGCACGAGTGCTTGGGAACTATTGAGACTGTGACTCCAGGGGCCTGTGGGTATTTTCTGCAGGGCCCAGTGCTGTTTGTGTGATCTCTGAACTGTCCAGCATTAGACATCTTGGCACCAGCAGGCCAGGGGTCAGCTTCTGTATGTCCCTGTGGAATGAATGACCTGCAGGTCCCTGTGGCTGTTTCTCTTTCTCTCTTGCTCTAACACACACACACACACACACACACACACACACACACTTGTGTGAAGTTAGTTTTCAGGGTTTGTGTGACTTTGATCATTTCTTATTGATCCATCTCTCTCTCAAAGGGTAGCCACAATTTTCTTTTGTCTCTGTCTTTTGTGTCATTTGTCATATGTCTTCTTGTAAGCAAGGGATTGCCAGGGGGTCATGATGAAACCAGTGCTGTGTTCCTGCTATTTCCCACCCTCCTGAATGAAATCTACAGGATACCCACAAAGGTAGATTTTAAGATACCAGGGCTCTCATCTAGGTGGCATAAGTGACAGATGGCCTTCCAGGTGTGCTGTGGACACTGCAGTTGCTCAATGATAGGCATTATCCTGTACAGCTCCTTATCTTGATCCAGTTCATCACGACCCCCTGGTAATCCCTTGCTTACAAGAGATCTGGGGACAGGGGACAGAGTAGACTGGAGCACGCAGAGCTTGGGAACTGGGGAAGTTTGTAGAAGAAACTGATTTGGGGACACATTGCATTTAATGTTATTTCAGGACATCTGAAAGGGAACATCCAGGTAGTGATATAGGATGGGAGCTTAGGAGAGAAACGTAGTCCTGTCCTTGGGCTAATCACAGTCATGAGCATAAAGAAGCTTGGAGAGAGCAGAGAATCAATGAAGATACTTAAGGAACACACTGATTTTGGGTTCAGAAGAGAACAATGTAAGCCCAGTGAACCAGCGAAGGAAGGAACCGGCCCAAGCCTTCACCCAAGATTTACTTCAGTTTTATTGAGCGAATGCCTACTAGATACCAAACTACATTTCACTCTTGCCATGCAAATACTGATTACATTTTTTCCCAGTTACGATGAAGTTTAGAACAATATATTTTTATAACGTGATTTTACTTTGACATCCTATTTATTTATTTTGAGATGGAGTCTTGCTCTGTCACCCAGGCTGGAGTGCAGTGGTGCGATCTCAGCTCACTTCAACCTCAGCTCACTTCAGCCTCTGCCCCCTGGGTTCAAGCGATTCTTCTGCCTCAGCCTTCTGAGTAGGTGAGATTACAGGCTCATGCCACCATGCCCAGCTAAATTTTGCATTTTTAATAGAGATGGGGTTTCAGCATGATTACCAGGCTGGTCTTGAACTCCTGACCTTAGGTGATCCACCTGCCTTGGCCTCCCAAAGTGCTGGGATTACAGGCGTAAGCCACAGAGCCCGACTTATTTTTATTTTATTTTATTTATTCTTTTTGTAGTTTGCTTTGACATCTTCATAACCTGCAAATTTAATTTCCCTTTGGAAACTGCTATTTTTTTCTGTTGCAAAAAAATGTATTTCATTACTTGAGTAAAATTACAGTATCTCTGTTGTTAATAAGCATTAGATGAAATTGAATCCCTCCCCTTTCCTTTCAACTTTCCAAAAAGTGCATATAATAGTCCATTTTTTTCTTCCATACCTAATACAAAATAAACACTATTCCTGCTCTCTTGATCAAAAAGAAGCATTTGCTCTTGTAAGAAACATATGTACATTTGAATGAAAGTGATATTTCTTATTGTATATACAAGAACATCTACATTTTCTCCACTGAAGGTTGTTCAAGAGGCTATACTTAGCAGCCTTTTGAAGTTCCAGCACACATTTTCTATCTTGAATATACCTACACGGCAAAACGTTATGTCTCAGTTTCAATTACCTAAACAACACTTGTTTGTTTTCTCTAAAGAATTCTGCATGCTTATTACTGTACAGAAAATGTATTAATATTGAAGATGACTCAAGTAAAAAGTACAATACAAATGGCAGCTCAAAATGGAAATGGTTAAATCTACAAAACAAAAAAAGTTTAAATTTTTGAATAAAATTTAAAAAAAAATCTTTCAAACAACCACACTGTTCAGTCTTTACTTTCAGTCCTTTCGTTAAATCTGTTTTGGGAAAGATTAGACGTGTTTGCTGATAAAAAATTTCCAGCAGGATCCAAATATACATTTATATACAGACTTCATTAGAGATCTAATGCATCACTGAGGCATTGCATCAACACCAGATTAGTGTTAAACTGGATGTAGAAAATAAGTTAATGCCAGATTACAACTGCCTAGCAGGACAACTTCAACACTCTAGTCAATTAGTATTTAGTCCAAAATACAGAAGACCAAAGTTAATACATTCATTCCATTTGCAAAGTGAGGCTGTATCACTAATAAATAAGCTTTCTTAGAACTCCAAAGTTGAACAAGGTATAAGAGAATGTCTTCACAATGTTGTAGTTCATAGGTCTGGGGAACCAGAAGGAAGGGTTATGGGGGCAAGGAGTAGGAGGGCACTATAGGTCATATTCTGAACAGGAATGAATGCTAATGTCTCCAGCCTGAGGTGCTTTAACTTGTGACAATGTCTTTGCTGTCCTCCATGAAGCAGGTGAAGAGGAAGTTGGTTCTCTTCTGACTGCTTGCCATTTTCTTCAGGCTGACCAGAGAAGTACTGGGCTCTTGAGTTCTAGAGGTTCTCTAGATTTCCTGTCAGCCCACAAACAGGTGAGCTGTTCCCAATGCCGAGGCTTCCAGGAATTGGAGGGATGTCACCATTCTCAATGATGGAGATCCCGTTGGCCTTCATAGTCAACCCGTTGGAGTGTGGTGCTGCATACTGATTCCAGAAGCTAGAAGGATCGCCACTTCCTGATCTTGCTGCCAAAGTCCTTATGGAACATTTCCGGGAACTTGACGGGACTGCCTCCTAGAAATGTCATGGGGCCATCTCCAGAGAGCCACCTACCCTGTCACACTGGGGTGCTATTCCACATGCGAGTGGCCATGTGTACCTTTTGTCGTGACAGCTCTTCCACAAATAATGCAAGCAAAAGGTTTCTCTTCAGTGTGAGTTCTACAGGGCACTCAACCACTCAAAGAGGAGGAGGTTTTGCCACACATGTTGCAATAGTGCTGCTTGGGAGTTCTCCTGGGCAGAGTCAGGAGCAGAACTGGGGATGTGGCAGAGGAAGACAGAGGCCCAGAAGGGATGTGACTGGTGGGGGTGTCCTTACTGTCCTGAGGAGAAACATGCACAAAGCCGTTGACCTCCGTTTTGATGAGAGATGACGCGTTGGCAGGAATCACCACAGAGTTCTGACTGGAGCCAAGGTTGGATCTGGGCTCAAAGAGCTATGATGGTAGATCTTGCATCTGATGCGTCAACATGTGCTGCTTTAAATGACCCTTTGTGGAAAAGTCACGATTGCAAACTGTGCAAATAAATGGTCTCTCTTCCATATGATTTCCATAGTGAATGTACAAGGCACTCTGACAAGCAAATGTTTTGCTACAAATGTTGCAAGTAGTGTTTTTTTTTTTAATTTACACTGGCCCCTGAAAGGAAAGAGGATCCCCAAAGAATCTTCTTTGATGACTTTCTCTATGCGACTGGATATCAGATCCAAAGCCCCACCATTCACTGGAATGAATAACAAACCATTGGTAAACTCATTTGGGACCACTGCCTATGGTTTCTCCTCCTTGCTGGGTGATTTATGGAACTCCTGGGTGCTGTTGGATGGGGACAGACCCTGCATGGAAGATGGAGTCTCTGAGATGGCTGGGCTGCCAGCACTTTGGCTCTCCATGTCACCACCCACTGAGGATGAATAGTTGATCAGGAAGGACATCATCCTCAATGGACCCATTCTCCACTGACTTCAGGCTGGCCTGCAGCAGCTCTGTTAGGCTGATATTTATCATCTTCATCTGATGTTCCAAAGCAGTGATGCTTGACATCTCTAGGGACAAAGGCTGTCTTTGCCTTAGACCATTATAATTTTATTTTTGCTGGAAATGTTCCAGGAGCCACTAAGTGACCACGATATAGGATATCGTAGAGGGGACTGAAGTTATGTGGTTGGATGACATTGGGGTCATCAAATAATTGGCACATACACTGCTGTTCTCACATGCAAACTCATTCAAGGGGTACGTTATCTATTGTGGCATTATTCATGATGCTTCATAAGAAGATAAGCTGTCTTGGGAGTCATCCGCAAACTTGGGCATATCAGGGATGCTGCCCTCAGGATAGTCTTCCATTTTTTCATCTGACAAGTTGTCTAAGGTCATCAACATTTTTCTCATAGAAGGAGCCTGTGTCAGACTCCATGGACTTGGGATAACTGTTGGGGACTGGGGTTTTGGGGACCTGGGCTCCCATATGCTTTCAAGTGTGCTGCTGCAGGATGACAGCATTCATCTGTCAACCTCTGGCAGATGGGGCAGGAATATTGGACTCTGAGCAGGGGCACAGCACAATGGACACTGCAGTGGGTTTTAAGATTCCTTTTTGTGATGAAAGCCTGGCCACAGATCTTACACTTAAAGGGCCTCTCCCCGGTGTTTGTCCAGTAGTGCCTTTACAAGGCACTCTAACGACTGAGAACTGGGTGGCAAATGATGCACTCATTGGGGTCAGTAGCCTTTTGTCAATGTTTTCTACCAGTTGCTGAAGCTTGGATGTCTCTGATGCCTGGGCTGAGTCCAAGGGTCCCCCAAAAGGTAATCTGGCCTTAAACTGCTTGGACATGAGTGGCAAAAAAAGCGTTGGTGAAGGTGGTGGTGCTTCTTCAGGGGGCTGCAGTCTGCTGCTGGGGAGCTCAGAGCACTACTGCTCACTGTCAGGACCGAGTTGGTGACCACACCACTCTCTTCACTTTTGCCACTGGAGAGTGGCAGAGTGGACCCTTCAGCTTCCTCTGGGAGCCCACGTAGGTTTCTTATAGCCTGCTTGGTGACCCTGGAGTCACTTTTGACTGAACCTGTGGGGCTGGTGGCAGAATGGCTAATGGGGATGGGGGCTGGCTCTTTCGTTTTGATGAAGGATATGAGGCTTGGGAGGGTTGGGGGCAATGGGAGGCCGACTGAAGTGGTCAGAGTAGCAGGACTGGTTTGGTGTCTAACCAGCTGGTGACTGGCTTCTCTGGAGGGATGGACATGCCATATGGGATGCTGGTACTAGTGGGGATATTGTCCAAATGCTCAGGCACAGGATAGGGATTCATCTGGATGTGAGGGTATTTCTCTTTGTGGCACTGAAAGTAGACTTTCAGATTCCCCTTGGTGGAGAACCTGTTCCTACAGATGTACTTGAACAGCTGCTTTCTAGTATGGGAATGCAAGTGGATCTGCAAGGCACTGTTGCTCTGAAAGACCTTTGTGCAGAACCTGCACTGTGTTTGAAGAATGCCTCATTGGAAGTACTTTTCACTTCAAATGCAGTGACATTTGGTGGCTTGCTTTTTCTTTGCTGGGCCAAGGCAGACAAGGAGTCTACATCCTCTGCAGTTGTTCCAATGTTGGGCAAAGGGCTGGGGAAAACCGAGTTAGCAGGGGCCAACTGAGGTAGAAGTGGATTAGATGCAGGACTTAATAAACTGCTTATTGCAAAAGCTGGTGAGGATGATGATGAAACTGCTGAGTTGCTGACATGGGAGTTCCCAGCAATTGAAGCCACTTTTTCTGAGGATGGCGTGGTAACTGCCACCACCAATATGTTCATATTGGGGGAAGAGCCGCGGTTGGATGGAATGATAGTGTTGCTAGAACTACTCTGAGGTAGCTGGACTAGAGATCGCTGTTTCACACCACTAATGCTGGCAGATTGGTTGGAGAGGCTCTGTGCCAATCCAGTTGCTGCTGCCACCTGCTGAGATACATGGGAACTTAGCATGGACAAGGGGTTGGCAGATGTTTATAAAGTACCTTGAGAAGGGTTAGAAGATGTTGGCAAGTCTGCATTCTGAGAAACCAATAGCAATATTTGGTGATGAATCTATTCGATCAGTTGAAGCTGATATATCTGCTGCTGTTGCAGAGCTAGAAGCTGTTCCATGAGGGCTGGGATGGACAGCTTGCCCCCAGGGGCCCAGCTGCACCTTGCTTCCTGGGAGAACTGGGACACCACCACCTTGGTGCTCTGGAGGTTCTCGATGATGACGTTGCTGTTGATCATGGAGGAGTTGCCCAGTGTTGTCAGGTCCCCGAGTTGAGGTAGAGAGGTTGTGATTGCTGAGGTACCTGTGGAGGAGCTGCTGCTGCTGCCAATTGGGGCAGTACTGCTGTGGCTGCCGCTGGAAGTGGCCGGGGACTCCACCTCCATGGACTCTTCACTGTCAAGTCCGCTGTGTTCTGAAAGGTCGCTGCAGTCCACTTGATCTGTTTTGTTAACTGTTTCATTCATTTGTTCATCAGGATTATTGGGAGGGGGTCTGGGGAAGAAGGTTTCATGTGGGGAGGCTGGATTTTCATTTACTATTAAAACTAATTGATTTTTAGTATGGTTCTTCTTGTGGAGCAGAAGATGTGATAATTCAAAGAACTTGGCACAGCACCGGCCACAGACATGGGTGTCCTTGCTTCTTTTAGTGGGGAGACTTTATTGACGCTTTTCCGTGTCTCCATCTCGCCAGAGGAGCGAGGCTTCTTTGGTGAGGATTAGAAATGTTGAGGCTTCACTTGCTTTCTCTGTGACATGTCGACTCAAACATCAACTGGGGCAGAATAAAAAATTGCTGAAAAAAATCTCAAAATTATCGAAATTGAGCAGCGGTGGTGGCGGTTCCCACTGCCAACCGCCTCCTGGGCTCCCTGGCCCCAGGCACAGCACGTGTGTGTCCATGTGTCCTGCTATAATTATTTGCATAGTTTTTTTTTTTTTTTTTTTTTTACAGAGTCTTGCTCTGTCACTTAGGCTAGAATGCAGAGGCACAATCTTGGCAGCTCACTGCAACCTCTGCCTCCTGGGTTCAATCAAATCTCATGCCTCAGCCTCCCCAGTAGTTGGGACTACAGGTGCCTGCCACCACACCTCGCTAATTTTTGTATTTTTTAGTAGAGAGGAGGCTTCACCATGTTGGCCAAACTGGTCTCGAACTCCTGACCTCAAGTGATCCACCCGCCTTGGCCTCCCAAAGTGCTGGGATTACAGGCATGAGCCACTGTGCCTAGCCAGCATAGTACTTTTGATTTAATCTTGTCAGCTTAATTTTTTTTTACCACTTTATTGAGTTATAATTGTTATTCAGTAGACTACACATATTTAAAGTGTAGATAATATGATGAGTTTTGGCATATGCATGAATCCATGAAACCATCACAAGAATCAAGATAGTGAACATATGCATCACCTCCAAAAGTCTCCTCATGTACCTTTGTCATCCCTCCACCCCACCCCTTCCTCCTACCTTCCCATCTCCATGCAACCATTGACTGCTTTCTGTTTCTATGTCCTAGAATTTTATAAAAATTGAACCATACAGTATATACTCTTTTTCATCTGGTTTCATTCATACAGGATAATTATTTTGAGATTCATTCATGGTGTTGTTGCCAAACACCAGAGGTTCAGCCTAGGTCCAGTTGCTCACCACATAGAAAGCCAATCACTGAGACAAGTGTTGCCCAGGAAAAAAGGCTTTATTGCAGGGGATGTCAACCAAGAGATGGGAGACATGTCTCAAATCTGTCACTCCAACTGACTAAAGTTAGGGGTTTATAAAGCGGGAAAGGAAAACAGGAATTAGGATTAAGGAAGAGGAGTTGGTCAATAGGTAGCAGGTGTAGCACACTGTCTGAATGTGCTGATCTGGAAAGCCCTAGCCCCACTGATACCATCTAGGGGCCTATTGGTCAGTCTCCTGAGAAAGGAACTCAGACAAGACAAATGTAAGTTTCTAAAGCTTCAGTTTTATGGAAAACTTGGGCTGGTTTCAAGGATTCTTTAATGTGCTAACTTTATAGCCCCATCTAGTAAGTCTGAAATTTCCAATTTTATACTCTCTTTCTTTTGGCTAAAGTCTCTGATAGCTTTTATAATACATACCCTCTTGAGAAAGGTAAAATGTAGACATGATCAGAAATGAACACTTTCAGGTGAGGATTTTGTCAGAATTGTTTTTCTGAGAATAGGCTTTGTTAGAAGTCTGGTAGGGCAAAGTTAGAAAGAATAACGCTTCTAGCATCTGACAGGTGTCCTTGAGAAAAACCATAAAGCAGGCAAAGGAGGCTCTAACTTCTGAAAACAAATGTTTTAGAACTTCCAATGTTGTAGAGAGCTGGCCCTCTACAGGGCTTTTCTCCATGAACTTCAACTTGCCTGTCACAAAAATCTCTTCATAAACACTCATTCTCATTTGGATCTGGGCTGTAAATACTTGCCTGGACTCAAAGATCCCCTAACATTATAATGTACTTTTTGTGTAAATATATGTTGATAAATAACTTGCTGGTTTGTGTGTGCATTTCATGTAAGGTCTCTTGTTAAAGCATAGATTTAAATCTTATAGAATATAAAGTATAAATGTTTTCCTATTTTCTAAAACAAGGCACTTTATTTGGAATGTTAAGATAGCCCCTGCCTGTTATGTAGAACCATAACTGTCTTGAAAAATTAATTGTTTGTTGCATATTTTTAAGAGCTCTGATTGTAATCCTGAAGTGATTTCTAATGACTGTGAGAGAGGAGGAGCTGAGTGCTGCTATAAACACACATGGACACCAGGATTCACACGTCCTAGTGGCCACTTTAGCCTTGAGAAGCAAATTATGAAAGATGTGAAACAACTCCAGAGTTCTACAGGTGTATAGGGGATGAGGGTGGTAGCAAATGCCATAAAAGAGCAACAACAGAAACCCTGATGAAAATATTAGGAACAGGGTGGATGCGGTGGCTCACGCCCTTAATCTCAGCACTTTAGGAGGCTGAGGCAGAAGGATCACTTGAGCCCAGGAGTTTGAGACCAGCCTGGGCAAAGCGAGATTCTTTCTTTCCAAAAATAGAAAAAAATGTGTCAGGCATGGTGGTGTGTGCCTTGGGAGGTTGAGGTGGGAGGATCGATTGAGCCTGGGAGGTCGAGTATGAAGCAAACTGTGATCGTGCCACTAAACTGCAGCCTGGATGACAGGGAGAGACCCTGTCTTGAAAATAAATAAACAAATAAGTAAAATAAAAAGAAAAAAAATTGGGAACAATCATCTTTATTTTAAAGCAGTTATACCCTGGAACAGGGTTTCTCAATCTCAGCTCTATTGACATTTGGGCCAGATGATCCTTTGTTGTGGGGGCTGCGTGTGTATTGCAGGATGTTTTAGCAGCATCCTTGACCTCTACCTAGCATAGGCCAATAATCCTTTCCCCAGTTGTGACAATCAAAAAATGTCTTTAGGCTGGGCGTGATGGCTCACACCTGCAATCCCAGCACTTTGGGCGGCTGCAGTGGGCGGATCACTTGAGGTCAGGAGTTGGAGACCAGCCTGATCAACATGGTGAAACCCCATCTTTACTAAAAATACAAATTAGCTGGGGGCATTGTGGTGCACGCCTGTAGTCCCAGCTACTTGGGAGGCTGAGGCAGGAGAATTGCTTGAACCTGGGAGGTGGAGGTTGTAGTGAGCTGAGATTGCACCATTGCATTCCAGCCTGGGCAACAAGAGCGAAACTCAGTCTCAAAAAAAAAAAGTCTCTAGAGGGCCGAGTGCAGTGGCTCACACCTGTAAACCTAGCACTTTGGATTGCTAGAGCCCAGGGAGGATGGCTTGAGCCCAGGAGTTCGAGGCCAGCCTGAGCAACATAGTGAGACTTCGTCTCTATAAAAAAAAAGTCTCTAGACATTGTGAAATTCCCCTGGGGGACAAAATTTCTTCCTTGCTCCCCTTTGAGAACCATTGCCCTAGAGTAAAATATTCTAAAATACAATTTAAAAAAAATAGCTTTCTTGAGATCTAATTCACATGCCATACAATTCACCCTTTTAAAGTGTGCAATACAGTGTTTCCAATGTATTTACAGGGTTGAATAACCACTGCCACAGCCTAATTTTAGGACATTTTTGCTCTCCCTAAAACAAACCCTGTGCCCATTAACAGTCCCTCCCCATCCCCACAACCCCTGTAACCACTAATTTATTTTCTATCTCTATGGATTTGTCTATTCTGGATATTTCATATAAATTAAATAATACAATATGTTGTCTTTTGTGACTGGCTTCTCTCACATAGCATACTGCTTTCAAGGTTCACTCACTTTTAGCATGTACGAGTACTTTATTCCTTTTTATGGCTGGATAATATTCCATTGCATAGATAAACCACATTTTGTCTATTCATTCATCAGTTGGTGAACATGTGGTTTGTATCCACCTTTTGGCTATTACGAGTAATGCTGCTATGAACATTCAAATACAAGTTTTTGTGCAGACATATTTTTGTTTTTCTTGAATGAAAGGAATGGCATTTCTGGGGCATATAAAACATTTTTTTTTAAGACGGAGTCTGTCTCTGTCTCGCAGGCTGGAGTGCAATGGTGTGATCTCGGCTGACTGCAACCTCCGCCTCCTGGGTTCAAGCGATTCTCCTGCCTCAGCCTCTCGAGTAGCTGGGATTACAGGTGCGCGCCACTATGCCTGGCTAATTTTTTGTATTTTTAGTAGAGACAGGGTTTCACCATGTTGGTCAGGCTGGTCTCGAACTCCTGACCTCATGATCTGCCCGCCTCTGCCTCCCAAAGTGCTGGGATTACAGGCGTGAGCCACCACACCCAGCCAAGACTGCCACATCTTAAAGCAGTTTTCCTCGGATGATTTAAAGATGAACTTCCTACTAGGGGAATTGTCAGGTGTCCAAAGAGCAAGTGAGCAGGATAACTGTACTTCTGTGGTGTCTGTAGCTGTCCACCCTCTGGTTCCTCTCTCACACATCCTTTTACCCCTGGAGCTCCAGGTCATTGAGCTGACTTGAGTTGGGCCTTCAGCCTTTCCTCAGTATGTTCTATCAGCCAGGAGGGCAGATAACTTCAGGGGCATGTAAGTTCACCGCCAAAATAACCAAACACCAGGGCAGTACGACTTCCACCAAGGAAAAATAAACTGGACATTCTCTAGTGCTGGATAATAAATTACCCCAGTCCTATCTCCAGCTTCTGCTCTGCCCCAGGAGCGGTCGCCTTCGTGGGGAG
>CAUYLG010012470.1:0-94142 GCA_963573385.1 Cacajao melanocephalus | reverse complement strand
GCATAGCATTTCACAGCTTTAAATAAAATATTGGTTGGCTGCTTGTTTGTTATTTTCATCCCTTATTCCTTCCTGTCTCCATTGTTAAGTACAATTATTGGCATAAAAGAGATTTTTAATACCCATTTTTAGACTGCATTCTAGCCTGGGCAATAGAACAAGAATCTCGTTCTCTCTCCCTCTTTCTCTTTCTCTTTCATTTTCTCTTACATTCTTTTTTTTCTTTCTTTCACTCTCACTTTATTTCCTCTCTTTTTCTTTCTAAAAAAAATGTGAATAATAAAAATTTCTCCAAGTTAAGGTGCATCAAAAGCTGCACATCCAAAGCTGGCAAACCTAGTAATGTCTTTTATGGTGGTGTCACTTTTGTATCACTTTAATTGGTCTAGAATTATCTAAATTATCTCTCTTGTGTGAGTAACTGATGAATAAATACATGAATACATGGATAGCACCAAAAAAAGAACTTTGGCATTTTGAGATTTATCTTTTGGGAAACAGAATCTTCTGACCAATGGAAGATTTTATGTTTATGAAATGTTATGTGTGATGATTGATGTACGAGGGAGAAACAGTCATTTTGCCCATTTTACTTAATTCACGTGCATGCTGTGTAATTTCTTCAACACCAGAGTGTGAAGCAGTTACTTGGATCTGAAAAATACTGCATACAAATGAACAAATTGCTTTTCTGTATTTACTCTCTGTCTCCACTCAGGTCTCACTCAGTTCTTTTTGTTGCAAAAATCTTTATTCATTCGGTCAATTGATATCTGCGCCCTGGAGACTGTTTCCTTAAAAACCCAGCTAAGACTCTCAAGGAAAGAATTGAAATAAGAAGCTATTCGAAATAAGAATTGAAATAAGTGGTGTTGTAAATACCAAATATAGGGAGTCCATTCTGTTTGTGTGGGGAAAGGATCTCATCTACTTAAGGTGGAGTCATTTGGTTGGTGACTTGAAGAGCCATCCAGTTGAGTGTTAGGAGTCACAAACATCTTCAAGTGATGGAAGATGACACCTTCAAGGCAGACACATGCTCCAAAGCTTCCAATGAAGCTTGCCTGTATCTTTGGGCTTGGCACTGGGACATTAGAGCAGAGGCTACAAAGGAGCAGAGTGCAGAGTTTAGCTCCAATGGCTGCCAAGAAGAATATCTGCCAAAATTAGGATACTTCTTCAGTGTAGGAAAGATGATCTCTTGGTTTTAAAAACTGTGATAGAAATAATATAAGTGAAACACCATAAACAACACCCAAATATTAGCTCTACTTATTCTTTCCACTGCCTGAAGGATTGGCTCTTCTATACTCAGAACAGTCTTGGATGATACAGCTGGCCCCCCTAACTTTGTGATGGGGCACATAACAGATGCCTTGTTTGGACAATATTGCCTCAGTGCAAAGATGACCAGGAGGCATTAAGAATGGCAGTGGAGATTTGTTCTGACCTAGCATCTGACTTTTTTCATGACAGAAATTGTGAGGCCACAGAAAATTCCACTCACAAATTTCTTATATCCCACAGAATACAAGACAGCACATATGTTCTTATTCTTTTTTAGGAACATCAAAAATAAGAGCATTTCTCTAAATAAAACAGAGCTTGTTTAGAAATAGATAATCTATCTTCTGGGAAGTGGCATGACTTGCTTAAGAATAATAAATAATCATTCTAGTTTTTTATTCTATATATTTTCTATGTATTTTGACAGCTCTCTCATTCTCTCTCTCTCTCTCTCTCTTCCCAACCCCCCCCCCCCCCGTATATATGTGTGTGTCTGTGTGTCTGTGTGTCTGTGTGGTCTGCATCTTAGTCTTCTCAAGCTGCCAAAACAAAATACCATAGCCTGGGTGACTTAAACAACAGAATTAATTTTCTCATAGTTCTGGAGGCTGGAAAGTTTATGATCAAGATTCTGGCAAAGTTTAGTTTCTGGTGAAGGCTCTATTCTAGGCTTACAGTTGACCACCTTCTTGCTATGTCCTCATATGGCAGAGAGAGCAAGCAAGCTCTTTGACATTATAGGGTTAGCAATCCTATTATGAGGCTCCTGCTGTCATGATCTCATCTAACCCTAATTACCTTCTAAAGACTCCATCTCCAAGTATCATCACATTGAGGGTTAGGGCTTCCACATATGAATTTGGTAGGGGGAAATGAGAGATGCAAATATCTAGTCCGTAACAGACAGTGAAATCTCTTGACCAAGTAAGGGATTTTTCCTGAAACTTCTACAATAACGAGCCATCACTCAACCTTGTGAAATGCTATAGTTTAAATGTATGTGTCACTCAAAAATTCACAAGTTGGAACATAATATCCAGTGTGATAGTAATAAGAGGTGGGGTCTTTTGAGACACGATTAGTCCACTCTCATGGTTGGATTAATGCTCTTATAAAAGAAGCTGAAGGGAGTGCTCTAGTGCCCTTTTGGCATTTCCTTCCTTCTGCCTTATGGGGACACCTGGATAGAAACAGTCCTCATCAGACATAGAAACTGCCAGTGCCTTAATCTTGGACTTCCTAGTCTCTGGAACTGTGAGAAATACATTTCTGTTGTTTTCAACTTACCCAGTTTCAAATGTTTTTTTATAGCAGCACAAATGAACTAATTCACTAAGACACTAAGAAAAGGGAGTATTCATATTCAGCAATGATGCTGATGATGGCAGATGGTCGCGGACCCCCTTTGTTATTTCTCATACCCTGTCATTGCTATAGAAGCTGGGAAGAGAAGGACTCCATATGAAAAAGTCATTATAAAAAAGATTTAGGAAGTGTTTTTCTGTGCAAGTTATTGTTCTAGGAGATGCTTTCAAAGTGTGTTTCTCTCAAGTAGTTGACAGTCTATGAGCATGTGGACCAGTTCCGCTGTTTTAAGGAGCTATGCTCAGCCTAGCATAGGCAGCCAACTCACAGAAAAGAATTGCTGTTAATGGAACATAGATTTTTGTGCAATTTATTTCCAGCTGGCTCTTGACTGACTTTGCTCTGTCTCTGCATGACCCGTATTGATGTCTTAGTTCACCTTGCTGACCTTGAGGCACTTCCAGCCTTTTAAGTTTGGCAGGCAAAATTGGTTGCCTAATCTGACTCCTTTCCGTTTGTTCCTGTGTAGGAGGGAGAAAAAAATATTTATTTTCCTCTACAAACCAGGGACAAGATCTGTTTGATAAAGGGAAATAGTCTTCTTATTTAAGCAAATAAATATTTCTTTATTTTTAAGTAAAATAGCTTTTTGGGGGCAGCAAATAGGAACCGTGAAATCTCATACTCTAGAGCATGATTCAGATAGATAGGCTCAAATTAAACAAAGGGAGGGATAGTTTGTTCTGCCTAAAAACAGTAATAGGAGGGGAGTATAGAAGCTGGGCTGGATGGGAAGACATTAAGAAAGGGCAGAGAGAGACAGCAAGCAAGAAGTGGGTCGATCAGGGCTTTACATGAAGAGAGTCAGGTGGTGTTGATATGAGTGGAAAAGATCTTTTCATGCTTTATGTCTAGTTCCTTGATACAAACTTGTGGTAGATGTTCTTTGAAAAAGTGGCTGGGGACTATCTGATCTGGGGTTTAGGGCAGGGAAGAAACAGCATGTAAAGGAGAAAAGACAGAGCAATTGTAAAGAGAATTTAACAGCAATAGGAGATAAGAACCAGTAATCCCAAGGATAAATGCAGTCCTTACTCCCTTATCACTGAATTCTTAAGAAATATGGGGGTAGGGGTGGTGGTAGTAATTCTGTTTTCTCCCCATAGGTGGGATGAGCACTGGGCTAAACGTGCTTTCTCTCTCTCCGTTTCCTTTCTTAAGGAACAGGGGACCCTATGGGCTGAAGGACTTTGAGGATGTCCATCTCATGACATTTAGGTTATAACTGTTCTGTGGAGCTTATTTTAAACTCTGCAACTTGCAACAGGGTTCACTGACTTTCTCCCAAGGCCCTAGGTACTGTCCTCTTTTCAGATCTGTTCTGGGGCCTCTGGATCTTGAATATCTGAGAAAATATAAATATAAACATTTCAATAATGTTCTATGGTGAGCCAAGTATGAGAGATGTGTCATTCATTTGTATCAATGAATGAATGAGGAAAATTAGTGCATAAATCCTGAGTACAACAATCTGGGGGTAGGGGTGGTGCCATTCAATTTCTATTTATAAAGATATTTATTTCTATTTATTTATGCTTGTGACAGATGTTCTGTTAGGGACCACAGGAATCACAATGATGAGTCTTTGATTTTACAAAATTAATGGTCCAGTAATAATTACATAGCTTACAAATGACTATGATACATTATCAAGCAAGAAGTTCCATGAGAAAATAATCTAAAAGGTTTTACAAGTTGTCAAAGGTGAGAGGGCTCTTCTCTAGGTAGGCAATAATCAGAAATACATTCATGGATAATTATTTGAATAGACCTTGAGGGTTGGGTACAGTTTTTCTCAAGCATTGATGGAGAAGGAGAGTGAAGATTTGAAAACATTTTCAAATAACCAGCCACCCAATCCAACAAACAAAAAATGAAAAGGATCTCAGAAACAGTGAGGAAAAAGAAAGAAATGTTCTCACAACCCACATGTATAGCTCAACTGCTCTGAAGAATGTATCTAACATTTAACAATAATACCATGCTAACAATGATAATAATTACTGTCAGTTTTTAGTGTCTGTAGGTACCAGGCATTTAGAAGATATTATTCCATTTATATATCAAAATAAACTTCAGGTGAAAGATTATTTTCATGATATGTGAGAAAATTAAGAATCAGATTAGATGATTATTTGCCTAATGTCATATAGCTAATAGTTGACCATAAGACAATTAGATTAGAATTAGATTTGAATCTTTCTGATACCAAAGTTCAGTTTACTGTTCCATGTTGCATCTGAGCAGTTTCACAGACTTATGAAAGGTAAACGGAATCAGAATTACATTAATGGAAAAGCATTGCTGTGACCTCTGTACCTAGGATTAAACTTTGAGCAATAACACATATAGACAGAGGATTGTTTGCCGTTAGTATGCAAACTCTGGCTCAAAGCTCCTCTTCATTGCTTGTCTTGGAAAATTTGGTGTTCTTCACAGTTCTCTTTTCACTACCATCTATTTTTCTCAACCACTCACATGGCTACAATAACTGTCTACAAGATTATGATTCCCAAATACCTATCTCTAGCCTCAATCTTGTTCCAGAAGATAAAAAGTAGTATTCAGATGCACGTCAAGCTCTTCACTTGGAGGGCTTAAAGATGTTTCAACATGCAAACCAGGGAGTTTTGCCTCGGATGTTCCTACAATGTGTCCTGTAGCCATAGGGTCCTCTTGTTCCTTAAAGTTTAATTACATTTAGCTCATGGGATGAGCATAGGTACTCATCCCACCTATGGGGAGATGAGAGTGAAAAGAGAGGCTGATTAATAATTACACTATGTCAATAGGCATAGAGCCAGAACTATTTGAGTAAACTGGTCACTTTATCTTAAACTCAATATATCCAAAACTGAAAATGTACTTAGTTACTAAGTCTTTGACTTTATCTCATTCGTACCACTCAACTTTACCCAGAGCTGTCATCCAGGCCATTTATTTGACAGTATTATTGTGAAAACTTCCTAACTTGTCTCCTTATCATAGTCTTATCCCCTTTTGAAACAAAAGACACAGTTTCAAAATACAAATAGGATTTTTATTGGCTCCCTTTTGTTGTCTATTATAGCCCTAGAAGTCTTTGAGATGTGGCCCTTGCCAACTTTATCAGAAATTCCCTATATCTAGTACATTCTACTATTAAACTTTGTGCCTCTTTGAAAATGCATTTTCTCTCATTCCTTAAGTGTGCCTTGTTCTCCCTTACCAGTTGGCCTTTCCACTGCCTTTTACATTTTCCTGGAACACTATGCCCTCCCTCTTTATTTGGCCCACTTCTAATTTTCTTTCAGATCTCCACTAAGATGTTACTTTCTCTAGGAAGCCTTAGCCAATCCCTCCAAGGATGTCAGAAGTTCCTCTTTTCGTTCTACTTATCACAGCATCCATTACACCATGTTGTGATTACTGATATAATTGTCTGTTTCTCTGATTAGGCAGTAAGATCAACAAGAGCTAGATGGTGCCTATTTCTTGTTACTGATTATCCCTATCCAAGAACAGTGCCTGGAATGCAGACTTAACATTTGTTGAATGAATAAATAAAATGCCATCTATGGAGTGCCACTTTGTGCCAGACCTTGTTCTGAGGCATTTATATTTATTAATTTATTTAATCCTCATTTAACCATGAAGGAGGTACTATCACTATCATTTTATAGATGATAAAGATAAAGCCCGGAGAAATTAATTAACTCACCCAAAGTCATGTAGCTAAGTGACAGGGCAAAAATTAAATAACAAGGCAAAAATTCAAATCTGTTCCCCAAATTTACATGCTTAATACTGTACTACACTCCCTCTCTGATCATATGGAATGAAATAGCAGACATCTGCTCAGTAAGGCAGAATATGAAAAGAGATTGGAGGATGACACAAAACCAGCATTAATATCACAGGAAAGGTCCAAGTAGGACCTGGACTGATAGAAAACTTATTACTCTAGTGTAGTCTCATGGGCATCTTGATGAAGTGGTGGCCAACACAACACACATTGGCTTGATGTGTACATATTATTTGTAGTTATATGTCTCTATATACGTATATTTGTAATATTGAAAGAGTCATAATTTAGTAAAGGCCTACTGTTTGCCAGACATTTTTACATTTGTCCCCTCCAATCTTTTGATGGAATGATCAGATTGGATTACTTGCCCTTGCAGATTATACACACACACACACACACACACACACACACACACATCAGAAAACTTGAAATACGTTTTGTGAAGTTATAAAGATTTCAGACATTATAGAATCTGGGATTTGCCAAATGTAACCCCTTTCTCTACCTTAAACCCTTGTTTTGAACAAATACATTTATTATTCATTCAACAAATGTTTCTGAGTCCTGACTATGAACCAGTCACTGTGAAAGGCTTTGAGATATTTTGCTCATGCTTGTTGAAGCTTATGTAGTTTGCTTCATAAAACTTTATTTCAGTTCTTCTTAACTAATGCTTCATACTACTGCTTTTCGGTAACAAATACTTTGGCTTTCACATATTTGAGTAAAGCCACCTTGAGGAAGAGTAGGAGAACTGAACTTTACAAATACCATCCTGGAATTCAAATGGATAGACAAGGCTGGTGCTAACTCTTCTGGGGAGTGCCTGAGCAAGATCTGTTTTGTTAATGTGTTCCTTAGGAGACAAAACCTAGGATAGCCACATGTAGCAGAAAATGAACAAAAACTAACAAATGAATGGGGATTTTACTTGATTAGCATTGAAGACCTTGTTTATGCTATGATAAATGGTTCTATTTGCTGGAACTGCTACTGCTGGCTATTTTTGTTTAAATACGTGCCCCAGTAGCTTGTAGCATATTTTTTTAAGTACTGTGCTTAGCTGATTTAAAAATTATATGTTTAAAGTTACATATTGTCCTTTCATTGAAGAAGTTTTGAGAGACAGATAGAATTAAATTCACTTATCTTACCATCTAGAGAAACCCAATATTAAAACTTTGTGGTCCATTATTTCTGTCTTTTATTCTATACTTTTTTTAGAGGGTAAGAGGAGTACAGAGGAGGTACAAAGATAGAAAAATGAGATCACTCTCTATATATTGTTTCATCCTGTTTTTCGGTTAGCAATATATTATGAGCATATTTCTATTTTATTAAATATTCTTCCATGAAATTATTTTGATGGCTGTATATCATCCTACTTTATGAATGTACCATATGAATTTATTTCCTGATGTGGGTCATTTGGTTTTATAATCCTACCTTTAGAATAATAAAACACCTGTGAAGCTTTAGAAAATATGGGTGCCTGGGTCCCAACTCCACAGATTCTGATTTAACTGGTCTGCGTTACAGAGTAGGCATTTGGAATTTAAAAAGATGCCCCAGTGATTCTAATGTGTAGTCAAGATTGGGAACCCTAATAGACAGGGAGTATAGGAGGTGAACCACTCTTAGAACCAGGTGGTTTATAAGCATCCATCAGTTTGTATTAACATCATCATCTTGAGTTGCTAAATGAATGGTGCAGCTGACCCACTTCGCAATGACACACATGCAAATAAAATTCTTATGGGACCTGGTTCATTAGGTTTGAGCTCTATGTTTTCTATGTTAAGCAATACATTGTATACTAAATACTTAAAAATGTACCTTACGACATACATATTAAGTGAAAAGTGTTTTTGAGCTAAATAATAACAACATAGTTATCAAGCAATGATAATTTGAGATGAATTAATTATTCTGCAACTTAGGGAAAAGTCATCTCTTTGAATATTCTGTCGTTTGAAAATATTTGTTATATTTGCAAAATGAAGAGTCTGAATTGCTCAGACAATGTGTTGTGTGCCTGGCATACAGCAGCCATTTAATAGTTTTAAATAATTAATGTATTTAAATGAATTGCATACCAAATCCTGTGTCTTTATGGCTTCATTCTCTTCTTAATTTGAGAGGAATTAATCATTTTGCAACTTAGAGACAAGTCATCCCTTTGAATATTCTGCAGTTTGTGGAGAATATTTGTTATATTTGCAAAATGAAATACATTTGCAAGTTTTTTTCCACCCCAAAGAGGTCTGTGTCCTTGAACATAAAATACAAATAACTGCTATGCTGTTAATTATTGGCAAATGCCCCATTCTCAACCTAAGGACATATCATACAGTAACAGATATACCAACAAAAGGTTACTAGTTAACAGGCATTGCCTGAAAAAAGTATAAAAGAATTTCAGCATGATTTGCCATATTCTGCTCCCACCACTGCCAATAACAAAACAACTAGCTACCATGAAGTGGGTGGGATCAATTTTTTTAATTTTCCTATTAAATTTTACTGAATCCAGAGCACCACATAGAAATGAATATGGAATAGGTGAGATATTTTGTGTTTTTGTTTTTAGTCTTTTCTCTATATCAAAATTTTAAAATTCTAAAATTTGCATTTATTCATCTTGATTTATTTATCATATTTATTATTCCATATGGAGAAAAAATATTTAACTGGTGGATATATTTAAATGAAAGATAAACTTGTAACTTTATAAGAGGTTTACAAAATTATAGTAGTGCTTAACATGACGAATGGTTTGTATGTTTCATGTTGAATTAATTTTTACACATTTATTTAATTGTTATATATATTAACCTTGAAAAATTAGTTATATGCATATATATGTACATATATGTGTATAAATAAAATTTTATATGTGAAGAAGCCAGAATTATGCTTTTCACATAGAAAACTCCCTCAGACTAGTAAAATAAGTAACATCTTTATTTTTAATACCAAAAAAATGGGTCATTATGTGACAGTCTGAAGAAGAAACACTGTGACTGGGATATGAATGGCAAACTGTAGTATAACTATGTTCAAAAGAATGCCTGAAATACATTTTTAACCATTTGATTTTCAGGACAGTTACAGCACTATATAGTACAGAGGAAAACCAAACAACTGGAAGACAAAATCTGGATTTAGTGTTAGATCTACTATAAATTATGCTTGTTAACTTCAGTCCTTAGTTTCCTAGTTTTCTCAGGTATAAAATTCAGATGCTTAGGTTATCCCTAATGTTCTTTTAGTTCTAAAACTATACAGTTCTAACTGAAATACAAACATTCATATGTAACAATGATTACTTTCCTGGTTGCAGTTGAAAACACATTTCATGAAGTTTATTTTGCTTTCCAGCTTCCATATTGGATTCTTACCAATGTACTGCAGAGATAAATTTAACTGATCTGTAAGTTTTGCTTATATAAATGTACTTTAAATGTGCAAAGCAATGATAAGTAAATACCTAAATAAAATTGTGTAGCCCTATGAGTTCTTAAGCACAAAAGCAATTTGGACAACTTCAAGAAAAGTTACTCATACTGAATATCAACTTGGTGTTGAAGAGGTTAAACTGTTGACTAATGCCTTAGACATTAACCCCTAGATTCCTTGAAATCACATGTGGCAAACCAAATCGGATTTTAGAAACTGAAGATTAGTGTCTGATCAGTGACAGTCATATACTAATTCAGGAATTTTTCTCATCAATATCAATAGGGTGATATTACAATGTTTTCTTTTTCTATGTACTATTTAAATCTTAGCAGCAAATCATAGGTGATAAAATAGTCTAGTTTTTGTTATTTGTGGAGAGTATATTGGTCTCTTGGATGTCTTTCGATTCCAGATTTATTAAATTTCTAATAAATAACTTAAAGTAGTATGTTGCTGTTACACTTTGCACATTCAAACCTGCACAAGGACTGCTTTGAGTCAATCCATGAACACTGTAGTCTTGGATTTTAGACCTTGATTATACTTGGAGTAGACAGCGTCAGAGGTCTGTCTAATGACCTATTTTTTGCTTAAATTTAAAAGTAACTAAATAATATAGATACTCTCAGTTATGGGAATTGTAATAATAATATAGATACAATGTATTATTTAATAAACATACCCTCAGTTATGGGTGCATTGCAGCAGATGGGTGGTCACAAAAGGATGAACCACTCTTATGGGAAATCCACTTATTTTGGCCTTTAACATCTATATGTATATTTAAGGGAAAAGAAAACAAGAAAAAATACTGAAGTTTCTTCTCGGATGAGTAGAAGCTAGTTTTACATAACTGTTAAAATCAAATATCTAAACAGGTTACAACATAAATAGAAAAACAAACAAACAAACAAATACCTATATTTGAGAAAAATATGCTTGCTATACGTCTGTTCCTTAAGGATTAACATGTATTTTTGTTTCAGGGCTACCATATTTTTTGCCCAGTTTGTTCAAGAAGCCACTTACACGGAAGTAAGCAAAATGGTGAAAGATGTATTGATTGCAATTGAGAAACCCACTGGAGATGAACAGTCTGCAGGGTGTTTTGAAAACCAGGTGCGTGAATAATTTTAAAAAAGCATAGTGACAATTCGACAAAAATTTAACATGCAGAAGAAGATACAGACATAGCATGAGAAATGCATTTAAATATTTGAAGAGCTATTGTATGAAAGAGGGATTAGATTAATTCTGAATTGCCAAAGAGGGCAGAAGAGAACAATAGATAGCTATTATGAAGAGACCATAGAAACATGATGACTAAGAGCTATGGTTCTGAAATAAGATTATCTTGATGATGGGCATATTAACTTTTTTTGAGCTGCAATTTTCTTATCTATAAAATAAGGGATAATAATAGCTTCCATTTAGGAGTTGGCATGAAAATTGGTTTAATAATAATAGTAGTAGCTAATTTTTATTACATACACAATGTGACTGGCATTATTCTAGGGAGCATAATGTGTACATTGATAATAAAAATGTTTTACAACATAAGGCTAGCACTGAAAAATCAGAATGGTTGTCCAGTGACTCAAGAGATGCTGGCTGAAGCTTGTGAGCAGAACATCAGCTTTGTTTACATAGATTTATTTATTGAACATGTAAAATAATCCTCAAAGATAGATGCTAATCTTCCAATTGAGGAAGCTGAGGCACAGAGAATTTAAGTGACTTTTTAAAGAAAACCAACAGATGGCAGAGCCAGGATTTGAACTACACCATCTGGTTTCAGAATTAACAGTCTTAGTAGCTTCATTACATTATAACTATAGTGAACGTAAGATGCCTAGCACATCGTTAGGGTTGCCAGTTTTAGCAAACAACAACAAAATATAATACCCAGTTCAATTTGAATTTTAGATTAACACTGAATACTGCAATCCCATTACTGAGTTTATACCCAAAGGATTATAAATTTTTCTACTATAAAGACACATGCACACATATGTTCATAGCGGCACTGTTTACAATCACAAAGACCTAGAACCAACCCAAATGCCCATTGACGATAGACTGGACAAGGAAAATGTGGCACATATACACCATGGAATACTATGCAGTCATAAAAAATGATGAGTTTGTGTCCTTTGTAGGGACATGGGTGAATCTGGGAACCATCATTCTCAGGAAACTGACACAAGAACAGAAAATCAAACACCGCGTGTTCTCACCCATTGGTGGGTGTTGAACAATGAGAACACAGGGACACAGGGAGCGGAGTATCACACACTGGGGTCTGTCGGGGGGGTCAAGGGAGGGACTGCGGCGGGGTGGGGAGGTCGGGGAGGGATAACACGGGGAGAAATGCCAGATGTAGGTGATGGGGCAATGGAGGCAGCAAACCACATTGCCATGTGTGTACCTATGCAACAATCCTGCATGATCTGCAGGTGTAACCCAGAACCTAAAGTACAATTTAAAAAAAAGGATATTCCAATGTAGATGCTCAACAAATCATATTTATTGTTATTTATTTTATCTCAACATAGAAACAAGCTTTATAATGATTAGAACTCTTCAATTATAAAAGAACATGCCCAGAGAATCCTCTGTTATGGTGGGGTTGATTAGGTGGCTGAAAGGCAATGTACCTAGAATACTATAGAAGAGATGCCCTTTTAAAGATATAAAGTACTTTCCAATTCTAACATTTATGATTTGATACAAATTTCTGTTTTGCATTTCTGTTTTTGTCTGGTCCCGATAATCTTTTCAAAATGTGTATAAAAAATACAAAGTACATTACCTATTGCAACCTTACATCCAATTAGAAGTTCAAGGTAGTGTTACAGATTGCTGAGTTATTCTTGTAAATTTAAAGGCATGCCTTTTAAATGAAGATTGGGAATTAGAAGTCTTATGTAAGCTTTCCAGAATTCTCTAAATATTACTGTAGCAGCTACAAAAGCTACATAAAAGTTCCCTCAGATGCATGAAACACTCATACTCCTCAGAGGCTTTCTGTGGAATATTGGTGCTGTCATCTGAGTTTGGTAAGTCACCAGAGAAGGAAGCAAATACATTTTAAAACATTTTAGCTAAATCTGTAATTATGACCAATGAAAAGTGTTTTTTAAAATCTTTTTTCCATTCAAAATCCAATCACTATTTCATTTCAGAATCATTTGTATTTCTAATCAAAAATAATATGTAGTTTTATATTGTCTTATCATAGGATGGCATGTAAAATGAGGATTTATGTCCAAAACATGGTGTATACATATATACATATATATATATATGTGTGTGTGTGTGTGTGTGTGTGCCATGATTTATACATATATATATATTTGGAATTGCAAATATGTACGTATGTACCATGATATATACATATATATTTGCAATTCCAAAAGTTACATCTTTAATGGGAATTGTGAAAATATTATTTTGCTCAGTTTCTTGTTTTCTAAATTTTAATTTTAATTTTAAGTTCTGGAGTACATGTGCAGGATGTGCAGGTTTGTTACAAAGGTCAACACGTACCGTGGTGGTTTGCTGTACCTATCAACCCATCACCTAGGTATTAAGCCTACCATGGATTAGCTATATTTCCTAATGCTCTCCCTCCCTGAATCTCAACCCCTGACAGGCCCCAGTATGTGTTGTTTCCCTCCCTGTGTCAATGAAGCATGTTTTATATATTTATAAAAGCTTATATATCCTAGTCCAAATTTTTGATAACATAAAAAGGAAAAAGTAAAACAATTCAAAATTGAGAAACAGGAACAAAATGTTGCATGACTTTTTTTCTTTTGTAGTTTGGAGATTAAAGTTTCATTTCCCAAAAGGCAGCAGAGAAATCTATTTCATCAGGCTGAACCAAAATACATTAGAATGTGTATGGAAAAATTTTCAAAATCCATAGTTCTGATTTTGGACATTAGAAAATGTTTCATGTGTTTTATAGATTTTTAAGGCAAAGTTAGTTGTCTTTCACTGAAAATAAAATATTTCTTATAGCTACCTGCCTTTCTGGAAGAAATGTGCCATGAGAAGGAAATTTTGGAAAAGTATGGACTTTCAGACTGCTGCAGCCAAAGTGAAGGGGGAAGACATAACTGTTTTCTTGCACACAAAAAGCCCACTCCAACATCCATGCAACTTTTCCAAGTTCCAGAACCTGTCATGAGTTGTGAAGCATATGAAGAAGACAGGGAGACATTCATGAACAAGTAAGGATCCAGTTTAAAGGTAGACGCAAGCCTCAGAAAGACAGCAGTAGAAAGCCTAATTTAATACTTTTGCAGTACACTCATGTACTCCCAGTAGGAGGTATAATGTTTGGTGTTGTGTCTGCTGAGGTCCCAGGCACAGTAATTAGGAGAGCAACATTCAGTGTGACTTTGTTTCCATAGCATGCTAGACGTACTGCATACCACAGGACAGACCTCCCAGAGGTTCCATTAGTGCCTTGAGATACATACACCTGTTTTTCCCCCATTCTACCTCAATTTCGCCTTGTTCAAGAATATATTAGTATTGCACAAAGTTGATGCTTTCCAGAGCCATATATTGATGTTTTGTGCTCACCAAATTGCCTAGAAATGAAAGTTAAGAGATGCAAGCATGGTCAAGATACAGAGATATGGCAAAGATTTACTGAACTCTTAGGATGTGTGGAAACATGTCTCTTTGCACATAGGATCAGATTAATGCTCACAAACAATATTTGAAGCCTCCTTCTCCTCTTTCTCTTCATTATTCTTCCCCTTGTTTTGTTGATGAGGAAATTGAAGGCTGGAAGGTTAAAACAACTGGCTGAGGGCACACAGCTAGTACATTTGATCTCAGGTTCTCTGTTGGAGAAGCCTGTATCTAACTCTTCATCACTTCTGCCTCCCATGTTACTTCCTAAACCAGAGAAATAGAGAGACTGCTCTTAGAACATGTCTGCTATGGTGACTCTCCAGGTGGATAACTCCATTCTGCACAGACAAGGGAAAAAGTCTGTCTTTCTGCTGTACTTAGAAGAGGTCTGGCTTTGCTGATTCCTGAAACATATCTGAGTAGGCTTATTGAAAAGGACATTTTAATAAGAATCATGGTTATCATGTCTGCCTATTTTGTTATCAGAATAGAATCTAGTATCATCTGTCAGATATTTTATTCCCCCAGGATCTTTAGTGAGGAAAATTTTGACAGCATGTGGAAAAATATGTCTATTTTCCCCTTAGGAACACAGAAAGACAAAGTCAAATGCATTTTGTTATTGTTGTTGTTGTTATTTGAATCTTTAAATAAATCCCAGAGTCCAGCTCCAAGCAGTAGTAGTCCTATTTTTAGGTGTTTATAAGTCTTCAGGCTCTATTTTATTCTACAGATACATTTATGAGATAGCAAGAAGTCATCCCTTCCTGTATGCACCTACAATTCTTCTTTTGGCTGCTCGCTATGACAAAATAATTCCATCTTGCTGCAAAGTTGAAAATGCAGTTGAATGCTTCCAAACAAAGGTATCATGTTTGTGTGGATATCTGAACCAATACTGTAGTCTGACTGTGACTTGTTAAAACAAAACAAAGTTAAAAATGAAAATGTGCTTAATCCATGAGTATCATTTTTGGAATAGAGAAATATTTCAGCAGTCTGATATTCTTTGTGTGAACAAAATTGGATTTGCTAGTTTTTAAAAATTATTCATTCAGTCAACAATAATTTTATCATTAAGGAAGTAAGTTTGATGGGATAAAGAAGGAAAGACAAGCCAGGGGAAAGAGAGAGAAAGAGAGGGTGCTGTAAATGGGAGAGGAGTAAGTGAAAGAAAATGGAGAAAAGGAGGAGCAGAGGAGAGAGAAAACATGAAGGAAAAAAACTATGATGAATGTTTTATACTCATTATTTTTTTAATCCTTAGAACAAATTTGAGGTGTAAGTATTTTTGTCCTTTAAAAAGCTAAGAAAGAGGTTTAGGGAAGAAAATGTTTTTTACGTTTAGAGAGGTAAAATGATAGTCACCATCAACTACTTGCCACCAGCAGTCCTATAACGAAAATTTCCTAAGAATTGTGACTACTGTCAATGTCAGGCTGTGATACAATAGTATTTTTTGTAACTGAGAAGGTATTTAAGAAATTAGCAGGCTTCAATTTGTCTTTAAGCTGTTTAAAAACACAGTTGCTCATTTATGATCCCCAATATAAAAGTTATGTTTTTGTTTCAAAATATATTGAGTAAATTGCCTGTCACAGATGCATATAAACTAACCTAAAAGAATAAATGAGTCAATAATATTCTGTAATAATGTATGGTATTTACAAGTTTTAGTAAAAAACATATTTTATGAAACTTCATTTTACCTATGTTATTTTTCTAAATATTAGAGCTTGTGAAAAATTAATATATGCTTTCATGACATCTTCTTCTACATCTAGGGAGCATCAATTACAAAAGAATTAAGAGAAAGCAGCTTGTTAAATCAACATGCATGTGCAGTAATGAAAAATTTTGGACTCCAAACCTTCCAAGCTATGTAAGCTTAAGCTCTATCTAGGGAAGAGGGTGAGAGCTACAGAACTACCATTTTGCAATTTGGGTTCTTTTTTCTAGTTGCTGTTTTGGGGAATGAAGGCCCCTTTTGACGAGGGCTAATGGGATTAGAATCATGAACTAGTAAGATCAGAATGAACTATTAAGATCAGAATGAAGCTAATGGATAAGTCAGTTTAACACTTAATAAAGCCTAGCTGAGATAAGAGATAGAGAAGACTTTCAAGGTTTATGTTCTTTACCTGTTCTTTAAAAGACACTTAAGTTCTGGTCTGCAATGAAATTGTACCTCATCACTAGACCATAGTTTTCTAGCTCCTCTACAAAGTAAGTCAGCCTTCACTGAGTACCATTCAAAACTTTTGCCTTAACAAGAAATTCTTTACATTAATTGTATTTCCTAATATGCTATGAAGCCTTTTTCAGTATTTATTGCTTCCCATGGAAATATTCCCTTGAGACAGTAATATTAGAATCCGGTATCAGGAGAAAAGAACATTTTAAATTACATAACTGATTTTAAGGACTTGTCAATTCTTTTATAATGAAACACTTCTCAAATATGAAAATATCTGAGCTGCTAATCAAAGAGTAGTTAAGTATATATATTCGGAGTTTATTTATTTGATTGCTGTTTGGTCAAATGACACATTAAAACATATTGTACACAGGGGAGATCTAAAATGAATTTTTAGTAATGGAATTAGTTCTAAAGACTGAAATTTCTTCTTGAAAAAAGTCTGATTTATGCCTTAACTACCCTCCAACTCAATTAGAAATTGAATGATTAATTTGTGACCTACTTTATTTAAATTTATCTTTGTAACAAGATAGAAATTAAGATAGTATTATAATGACTTTATCATTTGCTATCCATAAGTGGCTAAAGCTTAATGGTCTAAATTTATAGAGAAGATCCATCTTTATCAGAAGCAGCAATGATACTGTTTTTTCTAGGAGCAGTGGTTTCATAAAGACAACTCTTAAAATTTAATGAAATATGCAGAGGAAACCAGAATTTTTATTTCTTACTTTCTTTTTTGGCCACATTACTGTCTTGGCACAATGATATGCCTGAAGTGTTTAATCTGCTCTACTTTCTTGTCCCCTTTCATTGATTTGCACATACGCCTCCTTTCCTGGATTTTCAGAAGTATTTTTTACCCCAGTGAAAAATGGTTCTCATTTCCACAGAATTTTCCATTTCTTAATTGTTTATCCTTTCCAAGTGTTCTGTCCACTCAATACAAATGTTCAGCATCAGGACTGAAAGGCAAAAGGAATTTCTCTTAATTCATAAGACATGTTTTCGGAAAAGATAGATTACTTCTAAACTATTTGTTGTGGGCCAGGTCACAGTTTACAGAGCTACGGCCTTGAAAGAGAAGGCTGGAATCAACAAGACTTAAAATAGTTTTCTTCTTTTTAAACAAGGGAATTTCAGTTATTTCTCTTTGAAACTTCTACTTTAGTAATACTCTATAAATTCTATTTCATTCTGACAGATAACCAAGAAATTAATTTCTAATTTCTTTTTCTTTCCCTAGAACTATTACTAAACTGAGTCAGAAGTTTACCGAAGTTAATTTTACTGAAATCCATAAGCTAGTCTTGGATGTGGCCCACGTACATGAACACTGTTGCAGAGGAGACGTGGTGGATTGTCTGCAGGATGGGGTGAAGAGTCTTGCGTCTTAAAAAAGATATATTTCCACTCCCTACTCTTTCTTTTTGTCTCATTCTAAAAGGGAGAAGGCTGTTTGACTTGAATTGGTTACAGGGTATGGAAACTAGGTGACTCCGTAAATTTACAGACTTCTTGGTAGCAAAACTTAAACCATCTTTTGTTGATCCTGGCTTTCACTTTAGGTATGCACCCTTTTGTGAAACCAAGGCTAATCTAGTCCTTACTTCTAAAAAAACCATGGGAACTTCTCAGAAGGCTTTTACATAGTGACTTGGAGGACAGGAAGAGACTAAGTTTTAATGTATTTGTTTTTTCATTCATTTATTCTTTCATTTGACGAATAAATACATATTAAGTACTTTCTATCTGCTAGCCACTGTGACAGACACTTGTTATAAAAGCTCAGGCTGACTTCCAGGAATTCATAGTCTGATAGGAGAGATAAGACAGTGTCCTCCTTGGAGTTAGGGAGTGCCTTTGTTTACTGTTATCTCCATAGCACAATGCCTGGCACATAGAAGGCATTCTGTAATAGTTTGTTAAATAAACAAATACAATAAAAATAGCACAAGAAACCATTCTGCAAGGTAAAAGGCTAGCCATGCCAAAGAGAAGTGGGTCAAGGAGAATTAGAAAACAAAATTTTAAAAACCCACCAACAGTTTCCTAAGTGTGCTCTAGCCAGTGGTGACTTAAGCAGTGTGGCATTGGCTTATTTTGGCTAACGTTAGACTTTCTAGATATTGCAAGAGAGGCCTGTTGACCCCCAGATTACTCTCTTTCTCTCTGGTCCCCATGACACACCAAAGCGATTAAAATCCAAGAGCTTAAAAATTACTGCTCTTAGGTACTCAAATGGCTTGATAACCAGCAATGGACTATGGTTTCCAGAAGGCTGAAAGTGAAGATAAAATACTCCTTTCAGCCCACTCCCCTGGCAATTCAGCTGAGATGCCTGAAGTCAGCAAGACACTGAGGTTTCAGGGGAGGCCTGAGAGTGACAGTCCCTGAGGAGCTGGGGAAGAAGTGGGAGGAGGCAGCCTGACAGACGACTGTGTTACTTTACTTGTTTTTCTTCTAGAAGTATCAACCTGGAAACTAGGGAAACCAACAAGAAATATTTTGTTTTCCTTTGAGCTCAGTTTTCTCATTTTTAACTGAAAATTTTGCTGTTTTTCATTGTCATTTTAAAAAAGTTTTTTCAATTTTTCAATTTTTGGAGCTCATAACCACTCTTTCCTTTAAAGTGGAAACATTAATTTCAGTATATCAGTTGGATTTTGATAGCTGAATAATGGCTTCTAATTGTCTTTGCTGAGAATGTCCGGAATTTTCAGTCACTTGACAGGTGTATGTAAGCTCTGCCTCTCTCTGGACACCTAGGTGCACTGCATTTTTATTATCTATAGACTGCCCTCTGAAGGTCATAGTCTGTCACTACAGTATGTTCTGATAAAGATGATTATCATCAATTTCTCATGGAGCAGAAAGTGTGCTCTCCATGTTATGACATCATTTGCAAGTGTTGTTTGGTGGCAAATTTGAATGCTAATAGAAATATATATACATATATATATATATATATATATATATATATATATATATATACCAATATGCATCTCATTTTATTTGAGGAAGTTTCCCTCTTATTTGTAAAGGTTTTTTAATTAAAATAACATAATGTTTAGCTTACAACTATGAAAAGAAGAATTGAACAAACAGGTAAGTAGAAAGGAATGAGAAAAGGCAAAAGTGGGGAGAAAGCAGTAAAATGGGAGACACGTTAAAATGTCTTCTTCTTTCCTTCCTCCTTCCCCTACCCCTCACTTCTTCTCTTTTTCCTTCCTTCTTTCCTGGCCTTTTTTCCTTCTTTTCTTGTTTCCTTCTCGCTGCCTCTCTTCCCTTTCTTCCTTTTCTAAAGCTAGCTTTGAGATTTTTTTTTTTTATTAAAGAGTAAACCTTTAAAACTTATATTTTATTTTCCTTGCTACAGGAAAAAATTATATCCTATATATGTTCTCAACAAAACACTCTGTCAAACAAAATAACAGAATGCTGCAAACTGACCACACTGGAACGTGGTCATTGTGTAATTAATGCAGAAAATGATGAAAAACCTGAAGGTCTATCTCCAAATCTAAACAGGTTTTTAGGAGATAAAGATTTTAACCAATTTTCTTCAGGGGAAAAAAATATCTTCTTGGCAAGGTAACACACTCTGTAAATGTATGTTCATACAAGTACAAATAATTATGTGGCTGACAGATTTGCATTGTTGAAATGAAGAGTGATGGCTATGGTTTTTGAGTTCAATATGTGTGGATATTTGGTTAGAATGTTCTAAGCCAAAATATATTTAAGAATAAAACTTTAAAACTTATATTTTGTCATATAATAATGAAGCTTTCACCATTGGTACTCTTTAACTGTTTTGCTTATGAAGCTGAATTTTATTTTGCATCAATTTCTCTGGAATCAGAAGCATTGTCACCCTGTAAAGATAACTCATATCAAGGCTACCATTGAACTGTCAAATAGGATATGGTTATTTTTGTAATAAAAACCGTTCATGATTAAGAATGTACTCTTTTGCTATGCATGTTAAAAAGCTTTTCTCTAAAGGATAACTCAATAGATAATGCTAGATAGAAGAGATTTTATGGGAACAGCTTATTGGCTATGTATTAAATACATGTTTTATAGTTTTTAAGAAAATCAAAACATGTTTAGAGACATTTGTAGTACAATAGTTTGTTGTAATATACTTGATAGGTCACATTCTCACTCTATTTGTCTTTAAGGGAAGCAAGCAATCAAGTTAATACGTTTTCCTTTATTGTATAGTATGTAACTATGGACACTATTAAAGGAAGTATTTGTGCAGCACTTAGGATATTTTACTTGATAATTTCCAAGGGTCTTTCTAGATTTAAGAGTCTGATTCTAATGTAGTAATGAAAATAATGGCCCAATTTTCTTTTTAATATTCCCTGAGGATATTACTCTGTTTTTGCATTAAAATTAAACATTCACACATAGTTTGCACTGCTAAATAAAATTATGTAAACTAGAATAAAGTTCTAGTTAATAGACACATAGTGACAACTTAGTGGTGACAGAACTAATCATATAACCTGGGAATACCATTAGTAAAGTCAAGAATTACATTTAAGTTTACACATCCATGCACATCTAAAGCTAATTGTTTGTTTAACAGAAGCAGTTCTTCAGTTGCAAAGGTTCTTTGCAGTAGAATTTTCTCAGATCATTTTCTCAGCAGAAATGATCTTCCCCCAGATACTTTCATGGCTTCCTATATTCAGCTAATCTCCGTTTTGATATCAGCTGCCTAGAGAGACTCTTCTTGACAACACACTAAGTGGCCTCTTCACCTTGGGTATCACCCCTTTTCCATCGTTATTTATTTTCATTGATTTACCACTAACTGAAATAAGATGGCCTATTTTTTTGTTTATTTCTTCTGTCTCTGCCTATAATGTGTGCTTTTCAGAGGGCAGGTATTTATCTTACACATCATTGAGTCTGTTCTGCTTAAAGCAATGCTAGCAAAGAGTAAACACTGGAAAAATATTTGTTGAATAAATGAATATAAAGTCCATAACTGAAAACTCAAATTGAGAGATGCAAAAGAAAACAAAAAGCCATTTTACAGGACAATTTGAAGGATCACAGTCTGTCTTTATAGCTTTGCTATTCGTATAATTCAAATCATATTTGATTTTCAGTTTTATTTATTTGAATTTAACTTCCACATGCCGTATTATATGGGAATAACTAGAGAAGTGACGATTCCTTTTGTCTCTTAGTTCCAGTAATTTGCAACATTTCCCCCCACATATTTCAGTTATGTTCATGAATATTCAAGAAGACATCCTCAGCTTGCTGTCTCAATAATTCTAAGAGTTGCTGAAGGATACCGGGAGTTACTGGAGAAGTGTTTCCAGACTGAAAACCCTCTTGAATGCCAAGATAAAGGGGTAAGTTGCTCTAGAATTTTAGGGGAATCTGAAAAACTGGGTTGATATCATCTGTTAAAAATGCTGTTTGTTTGAAAGCCTCTAGTTGTTAACTAGTAGTTAGCTAGTTATATCTATTAACTAGTTGTCTAGATATTAAGCTGTTATTAACTAGCAATCAGCAATTGCTTTAGAAATAAAAATGTTAACCAAAAGTTCTTTGATGCACAATAAACGTAGTATTCATTATTCAATTTTGGATAGCTTCAGAAAGGCAAGAATTTGTACAGAAAGAACTTTAATCATTTATCCAAGGATTGAATTTTCCATTAAATGATTTTGTGATTCATAAAGTTTAAACTGAATCTCCCCAAAATCCATTTGCTTTAATTATCAAAATTCATACTTTAACATCTTTAATATTAAAAAATCTCTAAGAATGGTTTTATAATAGTGTAAAATACTGATCAACTTTTATATACAAAGTTACACATCCAAGAAGAGAAAAGCGTATAGGTAATGATTCTTCTGTTTTCAGGAAGAAGAATTACAGAAATACATCCAGGAGAGCCAAGCATTGGCAAAGCAAAGCTGCGGCCTCTTCCAGAAACTAGGAGAATATTACTTACAAAATGTGTATGTTTTTGTAAACAGTATTTTTAGTGATTTAAAATTATTAAGAGACAAGAGAAATATACATTCAAATTAGCAACTCCGTAGCTACTCTAATTTCAGTTCCTATTTCAGATTGGAAGTCAGTGTAATCTGACTATCCAATATCCTGGAAGAGAATGTAGCCTTCCACATTCCCCTCCTTTGGAAGTAACAAGAATGGCCGGTGAAGTCTGATCCATGGTATTGACTTTAAGTTCTCCATACTGCTGTGCACATTTGTGCAGTAAAGATATCCATTCTGTCATCGTCCATCCTAGTTCAAGCACCAAAAGATCAGAGTTAAAAACAATGAAGCTCTGAGGTTGGAAATATGAGTCAGCCTTTTGCTTGAAGTTTGCTTTTTCATTGTGATATGCTGCTATATTAAGAGTACAGGGAGTGGCTGTTAGAGTGAACACATCTCAAAAGTTGGTTCAGATATCATGTGGATGAAACAAATGAGCTGACCTCATGTCTTCTGACATGAGATAAGAGTCTGTGAAAAGCAAGGAGACTAAAAACTCTTAAATAACTCCGGAGGACTTAGTAAAAACATGCTTCTTTCAGGTTTCTCGTTGCTTACACAAAGAAAGCCCCTCAGCTGACCTCATCGGAGCTGGTGGCCATCACCCGAAAAATGGCAGCCACAGCAGCCACTTGCTGCCAACTCAGTGACGACAAACTACTGGCCTGTGGTGAGGGAGCGGTGAGTGACTGCTTGGTTTAGTACCATCTCACTCCTGCCCTGTTTGACTTGAAATAGCCTCATAATTCCCCGCTAGTAGAGATGGCTTTAGGAGGCTTGTTTCATTAGTAACAGTTGGAGGGGTGTGGGAACTCAACTCTGAATGGCTGGCATGTGGTCAGGCTTCCTGCTGTTCTAGAGTGGCTGAGGAAAGTGTAGCCAGTTTAGTCAACAATGTCTGAGCCAACTTTATATATTGGAAAGACAGAATGACCAACATGTAACTTATAATTCATAACCTAATTCATAATTTATTACTTCAACTCATAATTTCTGTTTTTTGTTCATACACTTACTTTGAAGTTTTAAAAAAGCTTTATCTTTGATAGATTAAAATTAGTCATGCTATTTTAACCATATACTTATATTTTTACCTTTGGTAGTATAATATTATTATGATATTAGGAATAATTTGTTCCCTTTAACAGGATGTAGGGTACAGCACAAGATAAGTACCATGTTCTGAATAGTAAAATGACTTTCGAGTCAGTAATGCCAATATTCTTTGCCTCCTAATGTCACTAGGGTCATACATATGATTACAGGATGAATGAAAATTTTTTTCCCATAAAATCATAATTGCAAACCAAATTATATCACTATTTCATCCCTTTTCCTCTTTTTTCATAATGGGGAGTTATTTGCTAGTTAGTCTTCATGTCATAAAATTTTTCCCCAAAGATTAAGAGTAAAAGGAAAGTTTCTTGTGATTAATGTCACCTCAATTATTCAGTTCCCCATGTTGAGAGTCGCAGAATGGTATAATGGTTCTGGAGTGTATGTTCCGGAGGCCACCAGCCTACAACCACATTCTACTTTCACTACTCTTTAGTTGTGTCACAGTGGGAAAGCTACTTATGTCATTAAGCTTAAACTTTTTCATCTGATATTTGAGAATAAAAATTATACCACCTTCATATGACAGCTGTTTTAAACAAGATAATCTGCATAACTCATACAGCGCTAGTCTGATAAAGTGCACACAAAACATATTAGTTCTTATTACAAGTTATTAATAGGTGATTAAGAAATATCTTTGAAGTGTGCAAAGTAGCAGGATTCTACATTAGGAAAGCCTTAAAAACCCACATAAATTGGTCCTGTTTCTTTTCAATTAGGATGATATTGTAGCTGCAAGTGTATACATGTGCATATATATATGAATCAAAGGGCTAAGTTTGTGCTCTTCTTACCTTCAGCTAATGATTCTCAAAAGAAAAATGGAAAGCTCAACTAAATACACATGGAAAACATAAAGGCAGATACATTTTTGTCCTTTAGAAGTGTGTATGTAACTGGAAGTGTGTTTTAAATCGCTGACACAAATAGCTAAACATCACATATGGACCATCAACATCACATATGGACCATCTGCTACTACATGCTAAGGCTTAGCCCAAGAGAATGGGTAAATGCTGGAATTTATAATATAGTGCCACATGATCCTACATAGCAAATTTTCCTGTGATATTAATTATAAATTGTTGGACATTAGAAATCATTGCAGCAGTTTTTTGAAAACTGGGCCAACTTTGTGACTAATGCCCAATCTCGTTGCTTTTTTTTTCTCATTCTCCTAACCAGGCTGACATTATTATTGGACACTTATGTATCAGACATGAAACAACTCCAGTAAACCCTGGTGTTGGCCAGTGCTGCACTTCTTCATATGCCAACAGGAGGCCATGCTTCAGCAGCTTGGTTGTGGATGAGACATATGTCCCTCCTGCATTCTCTGGTGACAAGTTCATCTTCCATAAGGACCTGTGCCAAGCTGAGGGTTTAGCACTACATACGATGATTCAAGAGTAAGAAACTGTTACTTGTTAGCGTGGAGAAGACTGACAACCCCAAAGAGCAACTGAGACTTCTACCTCGCACACCTAACACTATTGGGCTCACTAACAGAGCATTACTCCCAGAGCATTTAAAATGTCTTTGAAAATAGTTTTGTCTCAGTGTCTTCACAGCCTTATTGGAGAAGCAGGTCTGGAAAAATTCATGAGGGTGGACAATTTCCTGTTTGTAAAGATAATCTCTGTTGTAACTATTATTGTGATATGTATTTGGGGGTTAAGGAAAAGTGGGCAATCTATCCTCAGGAATTAGAGTGTATCTTTGCAGCAAATCCAGGTACTTCCATTCCAAGCACGGGAAACACATTATTGAATTTTTTTTTTACACTTTTACACTTTGAAGAGAATAATCATCTTGTTTAATTCAACCATGCAGTTTGGGTGTTAAGGAATGACATGTACATTTCAATTCATTGTGGGAGCTCTTTTATAATGGTGATAGTAATGCAAGTCAATGGGGCTTGTGTTCTTCAAACTCCCAAGCATTTCGATACTTACTTGTTTTGTTAATAGTCTTCCTTCACTGGAAAACCCATTCTTCTCTTTTTTTCTCTATCACAGTCTGAGGTATGTTTCAAGGTATGATAAGAATGCTGCCTCTTCTGGCAAGCTTTTCCTATTGCTCTTGTCTAATTTCTATTGCTCTGGCCTAAGTCCAATATGAAAGCTTTGCTAAATGAGTAGTGCAGGCAGTTAGTGCTGCCAATGCCCAGATAAGGGTGTGATAACTGGATGGGCAGGGTTCAGAGATTTGGGTCTTTGAGTGTGGATAAGACACACTTAAGAAGAGAGGACAGGAAAGGTTATTCTGGGTGGGGCAGGGGGAGATTGCCTTCCACTACACGTATGTATGGTCAAGTATGAAATAGTGTTCCATCCACAACCTGCACAACTCCAGGCTGATGAAACACTTGGTATGTTTTCAGCCTCAGTCTTTCTACTGAAAGTATTAGACAAGGTGTGTGTGGTCAGTCTAGTGATAGGTTGATAGAATGAGGGTTTAGGCTCTGAAAATTCTCTACTAGGAGGGCTGTAGAAAAATAACATTGCATAACAGACTTCTCTTGTATTTTGTTTTAAATCACAGGTTTCTCGTTAACCTCGTGAAGCAAAAGCCACAAATAACAGAAGAACAACTTGGGGCTGTCACTGCAGATTTTGCAGGCATGTTGGAGAAATGCTGCCAAGGCCAGGAACAGGAAGTCTGCCTTGCTGAAGAGGTACATGCAGCTCATTTCATACTTAAAATACTTGCTATGGAATTTTCTGTAATGGATAATGAAAAGAAGACCCTACAAATCTATAACTTTAAAATATTTTCAGAGAGATTTAAATTTCATTGAGAAATAGATTGAAGGAATTTATAAGATTTACAAAATAGTCATGTAACTGGGAAAGAAAAACTTCAGCCAGATTGCCTGGTTCTGACACCGGGAGTCAAACCCGGGCCACCTGGGTGAGAGTGCCAAGTCCTGACCACTTAGGTTCTTAGCCTCACTAACCCTGAAGAATGGGGAAAGGGGCCCCAGAGGGGCAGTGAGCTTACTGTTCAAATGAATATCGTGGACCCAAAGTGTTTTGCGGAAAGGAGATTTATTAGACAGAGAGAGAGACAGAAAGAAAGACAGCTCCCATGCTGTCCTGGGAGCGGACCCAGAGAAGGAATTTGTATAGGTAGGAGCTGCTGGAGTTTTAACCCTCCCCATTCATGTTTTCATCCAATGAGAGGAGTTCTTCCAAACTTCCTCTGGAGTGATTGATCTTTGACTCTGATAGCAGATTGGCTGCTTGGTCCACAACTCTGAGTTACAGAGCCCCTTCCTCCCAGAGCTTTCAGTGTGTTTTTGGGACAAAGGAGCCTCACCTGGCTTTCTTTACCTAGCCTGTCCGCAGAAAACCCAGACAAAAAATTTTACATTTGAAACCCCTCTGGTTCCTGGATGGAGGCGTGGAGCTGGGAAACTCCTGCCTTTGAAACCACGCCCCTCACAGACCTAGGAAGAGAAGCTTCTATAACACAGTCCCTCAATTGCATTTTCTTACTTAATATTAGGAAGAATTATAATTTTAAAATATATTAATAGAATTAGTAAGTTTAACTTATTTCCTAGTAGAGAAAACTATAAAGTGAATATATAAATAATTGATGATAATTTAGATCATTTCTGGCCCAAAATTTATCAATTCAGCTAAATGAATTAAAGGATTTAATAGCAAATTATGTGAACAGAATGTTAGGATAATATTTGTAGAAAATGTTTTTGAACTCATTTAGAAGCTTGCTTTTGTACATCAACAGAGTGATACTTAGGAGTCATTTTAATCACATAGTAATTTTAGCAGAATAATTAGCTATTTTTTAAAAATTCTACCTTCTTTAAAAAATTACCTTTTTCAGCTTTATTGAGGTATGATCAACAAATAAAAATTATGTTTACGGCATAATGTGATGTTTCTATATATTTATACATTGTGAAATAATTATCACAATCAAGCTAATTGGCTAAATTTTGGCTAATTGGCTAAAATTTGCAAATGTTTAGTTTGTATTGCTATATTTGAATATAACAACATTATACTTTAAAAAGATATTCTATAACTTAGGTTTTTTTGTCAAATTTGCCTATCTCACCATGTAAAATCCAAAGACATATAATATTTAGAAATGTAGAGTTTTTCTATAAATAATACAATTAGATGCATTTGAGTGTGTGTACTTATCAGTATATGTGTATGTTTTTGGTGGGATCAAGTGAGGGTGGGACATAGGTAACCAAATTAGATAAAACTGGTAAAATAGATTTGATGTAAAGCATTTCTGAAAACATGACACAAGAAGATTAATGTTCTGTAATCCGAGAAGACATTTAGATATAGAGAACATTAACAAATACTAGCAGAGCTTTATCTGCAAACGTTTTAATTTTGAATAATTAGTAATTTGTAGAGGAAGGGGAAAGATTGAATGAGAATAGGCATAGATTTGGAGATTGTTATAGAAAAAAATCTGTTGATATGAATGAATATTGTTTTCTCTCTGGCTTCTACTGTCCTACATTGTTGACTTCAGAGATGTATTTCTTTATTTTCAACTTAGTTAATGTACAAACCTGTGAATTCACCCCAGATTGTAAAGTGTTAACTGTATGAATGGCATAATAATCCATCTTTTTCTCTTATTATTTTTATTCTTAATTTTCAGGGAAAACAACTAATTTCAAAAACTCGTACTGCTTTGGGAGTTTAAATTACTTCAGGTAACAAAACATTCAGACAAGCCTGAATATAGTGTTGATTTCCCAGAAATATCAATCCATAATGAGATTGATCCTAAGGAGTGCCATTAATTCTCTTAAAAATAAATGGAATTCAATTTTAAAAAGTTTATTTTAAAAACACTAGGAACAAAATTATGCACACAATGTTAAATTAGTGGCTCAACTATGCAAAATTCTTTTAGGTTATTTAAAAGGCTTCAACAAATGCTATCAGAAGACTTCCCTATGTATCCGATGTTTCTCTGATACAAAATAATAGAACCAGTTACCTACTGCACCTATTATTTTAATTAGCATTTAATATATTTTTGCTCTCTTGCAGGGGGAAGAGAAGACAAAATGAGTCATTTAGTGTGAACTTTTTAATTTTAACTGATTTAACATTTTTTGTGAATTAATGAAATCATGAAGACTTTTATGTGATATTTCCTTATCATAGAAATAAAATATCTCGAAATACTTTCTTTTTCCAGTCTACTTATTTATGAAAAATTATAATTTCTTTAGTTTTGTATACCATTGTCTGAAGCAGATTCTGTTAAAATAGCATTGAGTATTGGTTATTATAGGAGATTAAAGCCATCAAGGATGGATTTATGGTACTAGATCACTTGGTGACCTGAAAACACACTCCCAGTTAAACACTATTTGATGCTGCCGGGGCATTTTCTTCATTAAATGACCATCACTGAAGTATTCTAACAGATAATCTGGAGATGAGAATAGCAATTATATTCTTTGGGATTCATGAAAATTTAACATCTACTTTTTCTCAATCTTGTTCAGTTCTCTATTCGCAGACATTTTAAAACATAACTATATTGTAGTTGTTTTGATTGAACGTAATTAATATTTTCATCAATTAAGTTTTTATTCCACAAATGTTTACTGAGCTCTCACTAAATACCAGGACTTGTGCTGGGTACAGTCACTGTTCCCCAGTCACTTCAGTAGAGAAGGAAGCAACACAGTAACAATGCCTCAGATTACTATCACAAGGAGTTGGCAACAAATGGTTGAGGGAATGAAAGGGTGGGTGACATCCTTTCTGACTGGAGAAGGTGCCATAAATATTTAAGAAGAGTCTTAGAAAATGAATGAGCATTCATCAGTTCAAGTAAAGGAGAAGGCCATTTTGTGAAAGAAGAAAAAATGGTCAGAGGTACTGGATATGACACAGCATAATGAATAGTTTTAGGGGAGTATGGGGTAGGTAGGAAGAGTATAGATATAGAACGTCAGGCAGGATGTGGAAGCTATGAAGCACGAAGCCAGACTCTCATGGCTCTATTCTAAAGAGGTTGGACAATATCTTATGAGTAACAGAGAGCCAAAGTGATATCTAAGCAGAGGTATACTATTAGTAACTAGCTTTTAGGAAGATAATCCATGAGATTTGGAGGATAGACAGTGGGGCAGGGTAAAGAGTAGATAGAGGCAAAGTCAGTAAGTGATGACAAAAAGACCAGTCCACCAGTAGGGAAGCTGTTTAGTTTATAAACTTTGAATAGAAATCTAAAAATTACATGCATGCTTTGGCCTGTGCTCTGGGAGAAAACAATGGCTTCAGAGCAATGAAATGTGCTTTATATTATTTTTTGAGTTAGAGTCTCACTATGTTGCCTAGCTGGTCTCAAAATCCTGGGCTCAAAAGGTCCTTCTGCATAGCTGGGACTATAGCATTGAACCACTATGCCTAGTCCTTTTAGTTCTAACTAGATTACTTTCTACTTGACTTTTTCCTTCAATTGTACTGAAACATCTATGAACTTTGTGTGATTTTGGTATAATTCTAAAAGATTAAAGATCACAGTAAAATAAAATAACATTCAATATAAAAGCATTAAACAGAAAAAAATACTTTATTATTTTTAAGGGAAAAGCACAATCAAGGTAAAACTGTTAGGGAAATTTATGGGTCAAATGATATTTTGTGGAAATATATAAAGATAAAAATGATTGGAGGCAAAGGGTAAATTGACACAAGTACAATTGTAAATTAAAACATCTCTACCTTGTTAACCGAACAAGTTAGGCAAATAACAAAGACTCAGGGCATTAAACTGCTCTAGTTAAGATTACCAACAACTTCCATGCTGCAAAATCCAATAGTGGATTCTTAGTCTTTAGCTTATCTGAGTTCTCTCAGCAGCATTTGATGTGATCAGTCTCTTTTCCTTGAAACATTTTCCTCACTTGGTGCCCAGACTCTCCTCCAACCTCACTGGCTGCTTCACCTCAATCTTCTTTGCTATGTCCTAACTCTTTGACCTCTAAATGTTGGAGTGTCCCAGAACTGCTCTTCTTTGACCTAAATTCACTCTCTAGGTAATCTCTTCCAGACTCAGTGCATTAAATGCCATCTAGATGTTGACAACACAGGTTTATAGCTCAAGCCTGGATTTCTCCCTCAACTTCCAGGCTCTTATGTCAGCTTCCTCTCTCACATCTCCATGCTGATCACATATAGACAACACAAGCTTAGCATATTACAAATTGAATGAACCTACTCCTTGTCCCAAACTTATACCTCTGTCTTGTCCATCTGTCTGTTTTTATGAGCCAGACATTTTGGATTTATTAATGACCCCTCTCTCTTTCTTGCATATCACCCATTGTTCAAGCTATGAGCAAAGCTTGTCAGCTCTACCTTTAAAGAGCATCCAGAATTTGACTATTTCTTGATACTTCTTGTACCAGTCACAATCATATACCTCACTGGGGTTATTGCAATAGCTTCCTAATTGGTCTTTTTACAAGTGCCCTTGCTCCACCCTCAATCCTATTCTTAAAAGTGAACATTATGTCACTTTTCCACTCAAAACCTTCTAGTGACTTCCCACATCTCTCAAAGTTAAATGCAAAGTCTGTCCAATGACCCTACATGAAAATGTAGCAGGAGCGGCGGGGAACAAACCTCTCGAACACCTAACTAAGGAAGGCAGTGGCTTTTTATTTGGCCAGGAGCTGTAGGGGGCTAGAGGGGAAACTGAGGTGGAACTATGTCATTGTCCTTTTGCTGGATGTCTGACCTTACAATCTTTTGGCTTTATTGATTTGCTAATTCATATCCAGGGAGTGGGGCTTACAGAGGCAAGACAAAAACAACAAGCTGTTTGTTGGCAGAGGTGTTTCCGGGGGGAGCCTGATCTGTGGAGACATGGGGGCTTGAACCAGTGCTGGGATCCAGCTGGCAGAGATGGCATTCATTTGCAGCTCTTTCAAGGTTAACAGACAGCAGAGATGCTGGGAACTAAAGAGGAAGTCATTTTCCCAGCTCTTTGGTATTTTATTTCATTTTATTTTTCCTTCTTCATCCTCCTTCCCATCTGGAAGGTGGGGGAAGAGATGAAATTGAAGGATGCGAGGCAATCTCCCCTCTCAATAATATCTTTCTGACCTTTTTTGTACTACTCTGCTCAGGCACAGAGGTCTACTTGCAGTTCTTTAAATTACCAATGAATGTCCTGCTCAGGATTTTGCCCTTATGATCCTTCTGGCTTGGAAGACCATCAGCTATGTGTGAGGCTCACTTCATCACCAACTTCAAGCTTCTACTCATAGTCATCTGCTAAATCATAGTGTTTTCCTTGACTACCTTATAATGCAGAACTGCCATTTCCAGTCCCCACATCATGTATCATCATCTGACAAACACTGGATTTGACTTGTTTGTGATATGTCTCCACTCACTAGAGTGTAAGCTCCGTGAGAACAGTGACTTTTGTCTGCTTTGTTCACTTCTGCTATCCTCAGCATATAGAACAGTGCCTCAAACATAGTAGGCATTCTAGAAATATTTGTTTGAATATGTGGAGGAATACTACATGCCATGGGCTATATTTTCCTACAAGGTGATGAAACTAGAAGGGGTTGCTAACTCCCTCTAATAAAATCCACACTAGAGAGAGAAAAATAGCACAGGCCCAAGAAATTAACATAAAAAACATAAGCTACCACTGAGGATGTTAAAGGCTCGTGTGTGTGTGTGTGTGTGTGTGTGTGTGTGTGTATGTATGTGGTGTGGAATGAAAATTAGGGGGTGGTAGCACTCTCGGATAGCTGGCTTGAAAGAGGGTATGTAGGTTTGGAGGATAGAGTTTAACATGTGTTTTTGTCTATACACTAAATTACCAAGATGATTGCCACTTGCTTCACTGCCACTGTGAAGCATAAATCAGAAGCAGTAGTTCAAATTGCTTGGTGCCCACAGGATAGTATTGGGGTAAGGCTAAACTCCAGCTGGAGCAAATGACTGGTGAAAACAGGTGGGTACAGACCAGAAACTTAAAAATTAAGTATTACAATATCTTTCATGCTACTTTCCCAGGACTTGTGGATTACTATATAAGGAATTTGTCTCCTCCAATGATGCTGCTTTCAAAGAGTTAAGGAAGAGTCCAGAGAATTGCTCCATAGTATGGAATTAAATTAATAATCAATAGCAGTAAGATGTCTAGAAAGTCCCCAAACATCCATCAACTAAGTAACATGCTTCTAAACATTCATCAACCAAAAAATAAATCAAATGCATATTAAAAAAAATTTTGTCTGAATGAAAATGAAAAATGTATCAGAGTTTGCAGAATGTCACTATAACAGTGACATTTAGATTAAAGGAAATTTATAATGCTAAAGGTTTATGTGTTATAGAAAAGAAGGAAGATTTCAAATCAATGACATTAGCTTTTTTCCTATGAATCTAGAAATGAAAGAGCAAATTAAAAACAAACTAGTCAAGAGAAAGAAGATAATAAAGATCAAAGCAGAATTAATAAAATAGAAAACAGAAGAAATCAATAGATATAATCAATGCAACCAAATGCTAATTTTTTGCGATCACTACTATTAATTAACCTCTATCCAGATTACTCAGGGAAGTAGTTACCAATGTTGGGAATGAAAGAGGTGATAGTATTACAAGCATTAAAATAATAAGAAGAAAATATTGTGAAAAAACATGATGTCTATAAATTCAATGACATATGAAAAAGACAGATTCCTTTAAAGACACAACCTACCAAAGCTCATGCAAGAAAAAACAGTTAACATGGTTATTTATGTATTAAGGAAATTGAAATTTTTGTTAAAATTATTCCCGCAAATAAAACTCCAGGCTTCATGGTGAATTCTATTAACATTAAGGAGAGATAGTATTAATTCTATATTAACTCTTCCAAAAAAGTCGAAGAGATGAAGATATTTTTTTATTTATTCTATGAGGCCAGCATTACCCTGATACTAAAATAAGACAAAGATTAATGCATAAAAATAAAACAATGAACCAATATTCCTTACGAACAGTGGTCAGCAAACATTTTCTGTAAAAGGTCCAACAAGTATTTTAGGCTTTGCAGGCCATGTACAGTCATCATCGTCTCTTTCCCCCTCCCCATCCTCCTCCCCTCCCCATTCTCCTCCCCATCCTCCTTCACCCTCTTCCTCCTCTTCCTCCTCCTCTTCTTCCTCCTTCTCCTTCTTCTTCTTCTTATTCTTGTTTCTCCTCTTCCTCGCCCTCCTACTCTTCCCGTTCTTCTTCCCTCTTCCCCCTCCTCCTCCCCCTTCTCCTCTTCCCCCTCCTCCTTCTCTTCCCTTCTCTTCCTCTTCCCTCCTCCCCTTCCCTCCTCTCCTCCTCCTCCTTCTCCCATTCCTCCTTTTTCTCTTTCTCTGTCTCTCCCTCATCTTCTCCTTCTTTCTTCTTTGTTCTCCTCCTCCTCCTCTTCTCCTTTTTCTTCTCCTTCTTCCCCTTCTTCTCTTCCTCTTGGTCTTTCTCCTCCTGTTTAATTCTCTTCTTTTTTTAAATACTTTAGTATGTCAAAACCTTTTTAAGGTCATAAACTGTACAAAAATGAACCAAAAACTGAATTTAGCGTGTGGGTCATAGTATGTTGACCCCTGCACATGAACATAGATTTAAAAATTCTAAACAAAATCTAACAAATTGAATCTGACAAAATGCCAGAAAGAAAATCTATTATGACTGAGATTTATTTCAGAAATACAGGTTGTTTAACATTGGAAAAATCAATAAATATAATTCAACATGTATATTAATTAAAACAACTCATGATGCTCTCTATAGATACAGAAAACACATTTGACAAAATTCAACATTTATTCCTGATAAAAACTGTCAGCAAACTAAAATCAGAATGGAGCTTCCTAAACCTGGTAAAGGGCATGAATGAAAACTTACAGCTAAGGTTATTTTTAGTTGTAAAAGACTGAATGCTTTTCCCTAAGGAAAGGAAAAGAGATAAGGTCATCTGCTTTCATCATTTCTATTGAACATTGTACTAGAGGCTTTACCAATAAATCATGCAAGAAAAAGAAACAAAGGGCATCTAGAATGGCAATAAAGAACTAAAATTCTCTTCATTTGAAGATAACATAATTTTCTGTGTAGAAAATCCAATGGAATCTACAAAAAAATGAATAGAACTAATTAGTAGTTTAGAAAGGTTGCAGAATAATATACAAAAGTCATTTGTATATTATACACTAGAAATAAACAGTTGAAAATTTAATTTAAAAAATATCATAGTGAGATCAAAATAAGTTCTGCTTAGAGATAAGTATTATAAAATATGTAAACAACTTCTGTACTACAAAATATTGCAGAGGAAGTTTTAAAAAGACATTTAGAAAGGGTGAGTTATCTCTTGTTCACAGGTTGAAAAACTTAATAATATTAAAATGTAAATTCTTTTTAGGTTAATCTGTAGATTTAATGCAATCTCAATCAGAACCACCATATTTCTTTCTATAAATAAATAAACTGATTGTAAAAGTCATATGCAAATGTAAAGGATCTAGGATAACCCAAACAGCCTTAAAAAAGAAAATGAAAATTGAAGGGCTAACACTACCCTAAGACACATTTGTAATCAAACTCTTAAAGGTTAAGGACAAAGGGAGCATCCTAAAAGCAGCAAGAGAAAATAAGCAAATAACATAAGAGAGATGCTATACACCTGGCAGCTGACATCTACACAGAAACCTTGCAGGCCAGGAGGGAGTGGGATGATATATTCAAAATATTGAAAGGAAAAAAATTTTAACCAAGAATACCTAATACATAAAAACTATTATTTAGAAATAAGGGAGAGACAAAAGCTTGCCCAGGCAAACAAAAACTTGTGCATTTCTGCAGAGCATAGGGACTGGCCCTACTGAATCTGGAAGTCATAACAGCAACTTGACCGAGCCTCAGAGCTCATCTTAAGCTTCTGCCCAAGAAGTCAGGCAAATTTCAACTATGCATTTCTATGGCTCATAGGCTTTGTTTATGTCTATCCCAAGTAGCAAATCTGCCTAAACATGGGGCTCAGTGCCCTGTTCAATGGAAGAACACAAACAGCAGTACTGCCCAGACAGGAAATACAGCCTACAAACCTGCCTGGTCATAGATGATAGCAATGCCTATCCCTCAGTTCTCTTTAACTGAAGTGCCTAGCAAGTAGTCACACAGAAAATGGATCCCAGTTAGCAGCCCCATCTGATGTCAGAACAAAAGTCCAGTCCAATTAGAGAACTAATAGCAAGCTCTCCCTGCCTGTGGTCATTACCAGTTGACTCATTAAGAATCCCAGGCTAGATAAAAGAGTGAAATTCTTTCCATACCAAAGACCACCTATAATGTCCAAAAGAGCTGGCTGCTTTTTCAAATGTATATAATGCAAACACACAAGGGTTTTGAAGTATCAAGGAATTATGAACACCATGAAAAGAAACTAATTAGGCTCTGTGGAAATTTTCAGAATCAGAATAGAGTCACATGCATTAAATACTCTGAAAAATAGAGCTGAGAAGGCCATGAAGAGATGGTTCTCATGTATAAATGTGTAATAACAAGACTATCACAAAATATTCTGCAAAAATCACAACCTTGCACAAAGGCCACCACAATCTTACACAAAATATACTTCTGTGAGGACATCTGCCCAGTATAAATTCACTGTAAAAGTAAGCACATAGTCAAATTTAGAATATTCTCATACTGTAATGATGGTGTGTAAATCAATAATATCTCTACTATGGAGGTTAAAAGTCAAAACTGTTAAAAAAAACTCCAACTACAATAATTTGTGAAAAGATATACATTATGAAAAGATGTAGAATATGAAATCAAAAACATAAATTACCTGTGTGGAAGTGAAAGTGTAGAGTTTTGGCATGCAATAAAAATTAAGTTGTTACCAACTTCAAATAGTCTGTTTAAAGTATAATATGTTTATATAAGCCACATGGTAACCACAAAACAACAACTTGTGGTAAATACACAAAAGAGAAAAAGAACAGAATTAAAGTCTATTACTACAGAAAGTCATCAAACCACAAAGGAAGACAGCAAGAGTGAAAGAAAAGAACAAAAGATCTATAAAACAACCAGAAATCAATGAACAAAATGATAATAGAAAGTCCTTATCCATCAATAATTACTTGAATGTAAAAAGATTAAATTTTTAATAAAAAATGTAGTGTCTGAATGGATAAGAAACAAGACTACATGCTGCCTACAAACGATTGACTTCACTTTTAAGGACACATATGGACAGAAAGTAAATGGGAAGGAGAGGTATTTCATGCAAATGAAAAACAAAAAGGCAGAGCTAGTTACACTTATATCAGACAAAATAGACTTTAAATCAAAAACTGTAAAAAGAGACAAATAAATTATTATATAATGATAAAATTCATCAAGAAGATATAAAATATGATAAACATATACCCAACATAAGAGCACCTGAATAAATGAAGTAAAATTAATAGATCTGAAAGTAGAGCTAGGCTGCAATACAATACTAGTAGGGAACTTTACAACTCCACTTTCTGCAATGGACAGATTATCCAGACAGAAATAAGAAAACACTGGATTTGAACCACATGTTCAGAACATATGAGCCTAACACACATATGTAGAACATTGCATCCAGCAGCAACAGAATACACATTCTTATCAAATGCACATGGAACATTCTCCAGGACAGATCATACCTTAGGTCATGAAACAAGTCTTAACAAATTTAAGATTTGAATCACAGCTTTTATTTTCTGTATCTTTTCTGACCACAATTATACAAAGAGTATCTAGTATCATTTCTGACTGCGGTATAAAACTAGAAATCAATAGCAGGAGAAATCTTGAAAAAGTAACAAATATGTGGAAATTAAACAACATGTTCCTGAACAAAGTCGATCATCAAGAATGAAAGAGAAATTAAAACATGTCTTGAGATAAAAATGAAAACACAATATACAGTACTTATAGGTTGCAGCAAAAGCAGTTCTAATAGGAAAATTTGTAGCACTAAATGCCTACATCAAGAAACAAAAGAAAGCTCTCAAATAAATAATGTTACACATCAAGGAACTAGAAAAAGAAGGACAAATTGAGCCCAATGTTAGTAGAAGAAAGAAAATCAACATCATAGCAGAAATAACAGGAATAGAGACTAGAAAAATGATTAAAAAATAGAACTAAAAGCTAAGTTTTGAAAAAAGATAAAATAAATATTTAGCTAGACTAAGAAAGAGTCAAATAAGCAAAATCAAAAAGCAAACAGGAGATATTAAAATTGATAACCACAGAAATACAAAGAATAAAAGACTACTATGAACAATTTTATGCCAAACAATTCAATAACATAGAGAAATATATACAGTCCTAAAACATATAACCTACCAAGACAGAATCATGAAGAAACAGAATATCTGCAACGACCAATGATGAATAAGGAGATTGAATCAGTAATGTAAAAGTCTCCAATTAAAGATGATTCCAGCACTGAATAGCTTCATAGTTGAATTCTACCAAACCCTTAAGGAATAACTCATGTTAATCCTTCTCAAACTCTTCCAAAAAATAAAGGAGGAGGAAATACTTTCAATCTCATTTTATAAGGCCAGAATTACCCTGATACTACAGCCAGATAAGGATACTACAAGAAAATGAAATTATAGTCCAATATCCCTGATAAATATAGATGCAAAAATCCTCAACAAAACACTAGTGAACCATATTCAATAGCACAATGAAAGAATAATTCATTATGATCAAGTAGAATTTATCCCTGGAATGAAAGAATATTTCAACATATGCAAATTACTAAACGAGATACACCACACACTACAGAATAACAAATTACTAAATGAGATACACCACACACTATAGAATAATGGACAAAACCCATATTATCATCTTCATAGATATAGAAAAAGCATCTGATAAAATTTAACATCCATACATGGTATAAGCTCTCAACCAACAAAGTAGGTATAGAAGTAATGTACCTCAAAACAATAAAGACCATATATGAAAAGTCCACAGGTAATATTACCTCAACAGTGAAAAATAGAAAGCTTTGTCTCTAATATCAGGAATAAGACAAGAAAGCCCACTCTCATCATTTCTATTGAACATACAAATCAGGCAAGAAAGAGAAATAAAGGGTATTCAAATAGAAAATAAGTAAAATTGTTTTTCTATCCTACATCTTTACAAAATTCATTTATTATTTCTAACAATTTTTCAGTGGAGTTTTTGGGTGATTTCTGTATGCAAGGTTATGTTGTAATGTATAATCATATATAACTAATATTTGCTGAAAACTATAAAATGCTTATGAAGAAAACACAGATAAATGGAAAGATATCTCACATTCATGAATTGGAAGAATTAATGTTAAAATGTCCATACTACACAAAGTAATCTACGGATTAAATGTAATCCCTATTCAAATGGTCTTTTTCACAAAAAAGAAAAAAACTCTATGATTTATATAAATCTATAAAAGAGTTTGAATAGCCTAAACAATGTTAAATATAAAGGACAAAGCTGCAAGAACTGCACTATCTGACTACAAAATATATTTCAAAGCCATAGTAATCAAAACATTTGATACTGTCCAAAACAAAAACAAAACAAAACAATAAAACAGACACATCAACCAGTGGGACAGAACAGAGAACTTAGAAATAAACCCATGCATTATGCTCTGTTGATTTTTGACAAAGATGTTAGAAATACACAATGGAAAACAGACAGTGTCTTCATTCATACACAAAAGAATTAAATTAGACCCTTACTTTACACCACACACAAAAATAAACTTAAAATGGTTAAATACTTTAATGTAAGATCTAAAACTATAAAGTTACTGGAGGAATACATTGGGAAAAATCTTCATAACATTTTTCTGGGCAATGATTTTTTGGATTTGATCCTGAAAAATAAACAATAAAAGCAAAAATAGACAAATAGGGTTGTGTCAAACTATAAATCTGCACAGCAAAGAAACAATGAACAGAGTGAAGAGACAATCTATGGACTGGGAGGAAATATTTGTAAACCATATATCTGATAAGTTATATATCTTTATATATACATATTTTGGATATCCTTATATATCTAAAATACATAAGGAACTCAAATAACTCAATAGAAAAAACTCCCAAATACCCCAATTAAAAAGGGGCAAAATGCCTGAATAGGAATTTCTCAAAAGATCATATACATATGGCCAACAAGTATATAAAAAAGGATCAACACCTCTAATCATCAGGCAAACAAAAATTACAACCACATGAGATATTATCTCACAACTGTTATGATGACTATTATCAAAAAGAAAAAAGACGATAAGTATTGGCAACGTTGGGGAGAAAAGGATCTGGAGATATGAAGAATAGCATGGGCTTTCTCAAAAAAGCAAAAATAGAATTACCATATGATCTAGTGATCCCTCTTCTAGCTATATATACAAAGGAAATGAAATCAGTATGTTGAAGAGTTATCTGCCCTCCTATATTCCGTGCAATATTATTCACAATAACTAAGATGGAAGCAACCTTACTGCTGGTCAACATATAAATGAATAAAGAAATTGTGGGACAGGATACTATTTAGCCTTAAAAAAAGAAGAAAATTTTTCATTTGTGGCAACATGAAGAAATCTAAAAGACATTATGCTAAGTAAGCCAGTTGCAAGGAGGCAAATACTGTGTGATCTCACTCATAGGTTAAATCTGAAATAAGCTGAACTCATAGAAGTAGGGAGAAGAATGGTAGTTACCAGGGGATAGGGGTGGGAGAAATTAGTTTTTGAGATCTATTGCACAGCATGCTGACTACAGTTAATAATAATGTATTATATATTTCACAATTTTTTTCTTTTTTTTTGAGTGGAGTCTCGCTCTTTCTTTTTTTATTTATTTTTTTAGAAAGAAAGAAAAAGAGAGAAAAGAAAAAAGAAAGAGTGAAAGAAAGAAAAAAAAAGAATGTAATAGAGAAAGAAAGAAGAAGAGAAAGAGGGAGAGAGAACGGGATTCTTGTTCTATTGCCCAGGCTAGAATGCAGTCTAAAAATGGGTATTAAAAACCTCTCTTATGCCAATAATTGTGCTTAACAATGGAGACAGGAAGGAATAAGGGATGATTCTAATAGGAATTTTCAAATGTTTTTCCATTTGTGTCATCTCTAATTTTTTTTGAGCAGTGTTTTGTAGTTCTCCTTGTAGAGATCTTTTACATCTCTGATTAGCTGTATTTTCAAGTATTTTATTTCATTTTTGGCACTTGTGAATGGGATTGCATTCCTGATTTGTCTGTCAGCTTGACTATTGTTGGTGTACAGAAATGCTAGTGATTTTTGCACACTGATATTGTATCCTGAGACTTTGCTTAACTTGTTTATCAGCTGAAGGAGCTTTTGGGTTGACACGATAGACCTTCCTAGATAGAGGACCATGTCTTCTGCAAACAAGGATAGTTTGACTCCTCTCTTCCCATTTGGATGACATTTATTTTTTTTGATGGTTTTTATTTTTTCTCTCTTGCCTGATTGCTCTGGCCAGGACTTCCAATACTATATTGAATAGGAGTGGTTAAAGAGGGCAACCTTGCCTTGTGCAGGTTTTCAAGGAGAATATGCCCAACATTTGTGCATTCAGTATGATGTTGGTTTTTGTCATAGATGGCTCTTATTATCTTGAGGTATGTTCCTTCAACACCTAGTTTATTGAGAGTTTTTAACATAAAGGAGTGTTACATTTTATCAGAAGCCTTTTCTGCATTATTGAGATAATCATGTTGTTTTTGTCTTTAGTTCTGTTTATATGATGAATCACACTTGTTAATTTTTGTATGTTGAACTAACCTTTTATCCCAGGGATAAAGCCTACTTGATTGTGCTAAATAAGCTTTTTAACATGCTACTGGATTCAGTTTGCCAGTATTATGTTGAGGATTTTTGCATCGATGTTCATTAAGGATACTGGCCTGGAGTTTTTGTTGTTTTTGTTCTTGTGTCTCTGCCAGGTTTTGGTAGCAGGGTGATGCTGGACTCATAGAATGAATTAGATAGGAGTCCTCTTCTTTGTACATCTGGTAGAAATTGGCTGTGAGTCTGTCTGGTACTGGGCTGTTTTTGGTTGGTAGGCCATTTATTACTGATTGAATTTTGAAGCTCATTATTGTTTTGTTCAGGGATTCAATTTGTTCCTGTCTCAGTCTTTGGAGACTGTATGTTTCCAGGAGTTTATCCTATTTTTCTAGATTTTCTAGTTTGTGTACATAGAGGTGTTCATAATGTTTTCTGAGATTTATTTGTATTCCTGTGGAGTCAGTGATAATATCCCCTTTGTTGTTTCTAACTGTGCTTATTTGGACATTCTCTGTTTTTTTTTCTTTCCTTTATTAGTGTAGTTAGTGGTCTATTTTATTACATTTTTCAGAAAACAGACTCCTGGGATCATTGATCTTTTAAACAGTTTTTCATGTTTCAATCTCCTTCAGTTCAGCTTTAATTTGATTATTTCTTGTCTTCTGCTAGCTTTGGGGTTGGTTTGCTCTTGATTCTTTAGTTCTTTTAGTTGTGCTGTTAGGTCATTAAACTGAGATCTTTCTAATTTTTTAATGTGGGCATTTTAGTGCTATAAAATTTCCTCTTAATACTACTTTAGCTCTGCTCCAGAGATTCTGGTATGTTACATCTCTGTTTTAATAAGTTTCAAATAACTTATTGATTGCTGTGTTAATTTCTGCCTCTGTTTACCCAAAAGTCATTCAGGAGCAGGTTATTTAATTTCTATGTAATTGTATGATTTTGACTGAATTTCTTAGTCCTGATTTCTAATTGAAAGTGCCATAGTCGGAGAGAGTGGTTGTTATGATTTCAGTTCTTTGCATTTGTTGAGCAGTATTTTGTGTTAGATTATGTGGCTGATTTTAGAGTGTGTGCCCCATGTGGTAATAAGAATGTATATTCTGTTCTTTTAGGGTGGAGAGCTCTGTAGATGTCTATCAGGTCCATTTGATCCAGGGCTGAGTTCAGGTCCTGAATATCTTTGTTAGTTTTCTGCATTGATGATCTGTCTAACACTCAGTGGAGGAGTGGTAACTCTCCCACTATTATTGTGTGGGAGTCTGCATCTCTTTGAAGGTAATAAGAACTTGTTTTATGAATCTAAGTGCTGTTGTGTTGGATGCTTCTATATATTTAGGATGGTTGGATATTCTTGCTGAATTGAATCTTTTTCCATTATGTAATTCCCTTCTTTGTTTTTTTTTTTTTTCTTGGTTGGTTTAAAGTTTGTTTGATCTGAAATTAGGATTGCAACCCATGCTTTTTTTCTGTTTTCCATTTGCTTGGTAGATTTTTCTTTATCCCTTCCTTTTGAGCCCATGTATGTCACTGTATGTGAGATAGATCTCTTAAAGACAGCATACCAATTGTCTTGGTTCTTTATCCAGCTCTACATCCTGTACCTACCAGTTAATTGGGTCATGTAGCCTGTTTACATTCAAAGTAAGTATTGCTATGTGCAGATTTGATCCTGTCATCATGATATTAGTTGGTTATTTTGCAGACTTGTTTATGTGATTGCTTTATAGTGTTTTTGGTCTCTGTATTTAAGTTGTGTCTGTGTGTGTGTGTGTGTGTGTATGTGTGTAATAGTGGCTGGTAATTGTCTTTCCTTTCCATATTTAGTGCTTTCTTCAGGATCTCTCGAAAAGTAAAGCTCCTTTCTTCAGGAGCTCTTATAAAGCTGTAACAAATTTTCACAGCATTTCTTGTCTGAAAAGGATCTTATTTCTCCTTTGCTTATGAACCTTAGCTTGACTGGATATAAAATTTTGGGTTGGAATTTTTTTATTTAAGAATGTCGAATATTAGCTCCCAATCTCTTCTGACTTGTAGAAGAGATCTTCTCCCAATCTCTTATGATCCTTTCTGCTGAAGGATCGGCTATTAGTCTGATGGGCTTCCCTTTATAGGTGATCTGCCCTTTCTGTCTAGCTGCCTTTAACATTTTTTCTTTCATTTCAACCTTAGAGAATCTGATGATTATCAGTTTTAGGGTTTATCTTCTTGGGGAGTATCTTACTGGGGTTCTCTGCATTTTTTGAATTTAAATGTTGTCTTCTTTAGCTAGATTGGGGATGTTCTCAAGGATGATATCCAGCAATTTGTTTTCCAAGTTGCTTATAATCTCCCCATCTCTTTCAGGAGCACGAATGAGTCACACATTTGGTCTTTTTACTTAACCATGTTTCTCTCCATCTCTTTCAGGAACATGAATAAGTCATAAATTTGATCTTTTTATATAACCATGTTTCTCAGAGGTTTGTTCGTTACCTCTCATTCTTCTTTCTCTATTCTTGTCTGACTGTCTTATTTCAGAAAGCCAGTCTTTAAGCTCTGAAATTTTTTCCTCTGGTTGGTCTTTTCTGCTATTAATACTTGTGAACTCATTACGAAGTTCTTGTAGTGTGGTTTTCAGCTTTATAATGGCAGTTACATTCTTTTCTATGCTGGCTATTTTGTCTGTCAGCTCCAGTATCATTTTATTACGCTTCTTAGTTTTGTTGGATTGAGTTTCAACATCTCTTGCATCTCAGTGATCTTTCTTTCTATTCATATTCTGAATCCTATTTCTGTTATTTTTGCCATCTCTGCCCAGTTCAGAACACTTGGTGGCGAGGTAGTGCAGTCATTTGGAGGAAAGAAGGCCCTCCAGGTATTATAATTGTTGGAGTTCTTGTGCAGGTTCTTTCTTATCTTTGTGGGGTGGTGGTTCTTCAATCTTTGAAGTTCTGACCTTTGCTTGGGTTTCTTTTTTCTGTTATCCTGTTTGATGACCTTGAGGGTTTGATTGTGGCATAAAGTAGGTTCAGCTGACTTGCTTCATTTATGGAAGATTTTAGGGGGGCAACACTCAGCTCCCAACTCCTGGACTGTGTGCTCTAATTCTGGGGGATTTGTATCAGGCCCTGATTTCATTCTCTGGGTCTTCAAGGTAAGGAATCTATTGTGCTGTGAAGGGCTGAGGTGCTTCAGGACTGATGTTCACTGCATTCATATGGGTGGTGTCTTACTCCACTCTCACACTACTATGAAAAAATACCAAAGACTGGGTAATTTATAAAGCAAAGAGGTTTAATTGATTCACAGTTCTGCATGGCTGAGGAGGCCCCAGGAAACTCACAATCATGGTGGAAGGCAAAGAAGAAGTGGGCACCTTTTTCACAGGGCAGCAGGATGAAGTGAGTGCAAGCAGAGAAAATGCCAGATGCCTACATGAAACCATCAGATTTTGTGAGACTCACCTCTTATCCCAAGAACAGCATGGAGAAAACCACCCTCAAGATTCAATTACCTCCACCTAGTTCCACCCTTGACAAACGGAGATTATAGGGATTACAGTTCAAGGTGAAATTTTGGTGGGGGCACAGAGCCAAATCATATCATTCTGTCCCTGGTCCCTCCAAAATCTCCAGTCCTTATGTTTAAAAACATAACCATATCTTCCAGCAGTCTCCCAAAGTCTTAACTTATCCCAGCATTAATGCAAAAGTCCAAGCTCAAAGTCTTATCTGATATAATGTAAGTTCCTTTCACATATGAGCCTGTAAAATCAAAAGAAAGTTAGTTGCTTTTTAGATACAAAGGGGTATGTATAGGCATTGGGGAAATACAGCCATTCCAAATGGGAGAAATAGGCCAAAACAAAGGGGCTAAAGGCCCCATGCAAGTCCAAAATCCAGTAGGGTATTTGTTAAACCCTAAAGTTTCAAATGATCTCCTTTGACTCCATGTCTCACATCCAAGTCATGCTGATAAAAGAGGTGGGCTCCCATGGCCTTGAGAAGCTTTACCTTGGTGGCTTTACAGAGTACAGCTCCCCTCCTGGCTGCTTTCATCAGCTGGCATTGAGTGTTTGTGGCTTTTCCAGATGCACAATGCAGGTTATTGGTGGATCTACCATTCTGCAATCTGAAGGTTGTTGGCCCTATTCTCATAGCTCCACTAGGCAGTGCCCCAGTGGGGACTTTGTGTGGTAGCTCCAGCTCCACATTTTCCTTCAGCACTGCCCTGTAAGAGGTTCTCCATGTGGGCTCCAACCCTGTAGCAAATTTTTGCTTGGACATCCAGGCATTTCATACTCCTCTGAAATTTAGTGGAGATTCCCAAACTTCAATGCTTGACTTCTGTGTACTCACAGGACCAACACCACATGGAAGGTGCCAAGGTTTGGGGCTTACCCCCTTGAAGCAATGACATGAGATGTATATTGGCCCCTTTTAGCCATGGCTGGAGTAACTGGGAAGTAGGGCACCAAATCCTGAGGCTGCACACAGCAGAGGGGCCCTGGACCCAGCCCATGAAACCATTTTTCCCTCCTAAGCCTCTGGGACTGTGATGAGAAGGACTGCCAGGAAGGTCTCTGACATGCCCTGGAGACATTTTCCCATTGTTTTGGCAATTAAGATTCAGCCTTTCATTACTTATGCAAATTTCTGCAGCTGGCTTAAATTTCGTCTCAGAAAATGTTTTTTTTTTCTACCATATCATCAGGTTGCAAATTTTCAAAACTTTTATGCTCTGTCACCTCTTGAATGCTTTGCTGCTGACAAATTTCTTCTGCCAGACACCCTAAATTATCTCTCTCAAGTTCAAAGTTCCACTGATCTCTAAGGCAGGGGCAAAATGCCATCAGTCTCTTTGCTAAAGCATATCAAGAGTCACCATTTTTTCAGTTCTCAGGAAGTTTTTCCTCTCCATCTGAGACCACCTCAGCCTAGACTTCATTTTCCATGCCACTATTAGCATTTTGGTCAAAGCCATTCAACGAGTCTATATAAAGTTCCAAACTTTCCTGCATCTTCCTGTCTTCTTCTGAGCCCTTCAAACTGTTCTACCCACTACCTGTTACCCAGTTCCAAAGTCACTTCCACATTTTCGGGTATTTTGCAGACCCACTCTCTGCAGCACCAATTTACTGTATTAGTCCATTCTCACACTGCTATGAAGTAATACCTGAGACTGGGTAATTTACTAAGGAAGGAGGTTAAATTGCCTCACAGTTCCACGTGGCTGGGGAGGCCTCAGGAAACTTACAATCATGGTGGAAGGCAAAGGAGTTAGCAGGTACATTCTTCACAGGGCAGCAGGAAAGAGTGAGTACAAACAGGGTAAATGCCAGACACTTATAAAACCATCAGATCTCATGAAAGACTCACTCATTATCATAAGGACAGCATGGGGAAACCACCTCCATGATCCAATTACCACCACCTGGTACCCCCCCACTTCACCCTGTTGACATGTGGGTATTATAGGGATTACAATTCAAGGTAAGGTTTGGGTGGGGACACAGAACCAAACCACATCAAGTGATCAAGTAGTGTCAGCCAAAGTGTTTTGTAGTGTAGTGGCATCAGGATCTGTCTTAATTCACATGTGCCAGCAGCATAAAGAGGTTTGTAGTGTGATGGCATCAGGATCTGTCTTTTCTTTTTTCTTTTTCTTTTTTCTTTTTTTTTTTTTTGAGACAGAGTCTCACTCTGTCACCCAGGCTGGAGTGCAGTGGCGTGATCTTGGCTCACTGCAACCTCCACCCCTCAAGTTCAAGTGATTCTCCAGCCCTCCCGAGTAGCTGGAATTACAGGCATGAGCCACCACACCTGGCTATTTTTTACGTATCTTTAGTAGAAATGGAGTTTCACCAGGCTGGCCAGGCTGATCTTGAACTCCTGACCTGAGGTGATCTGCCCTTGGCCTCCCAAAGTGCTGGGATTACAGGCTTGAGCCACTGTGTCTGGCCTAGGATCTGTCTTAATTCATATGTGCCAGCAGCGATGGCAGCAGCAGCATGTCAGCACAGTGGGGTGCACACTTGTCACCTGTAGGAGGATGTGGGCATTCACCACAGTGACAGAAGCAGGATGGCATGGGGAGGGTGGAGGACCCCTGATGCTTACTGTGCACATAGTCCCAGTGGTGGTGGTGTTGGTAGGAAGGCAGGGCACTGGTAGGTGCAGTTCTGTTTGTGCTCTCTGTGAGCCACAGGCAGGGGTGGTTGCTCAGAGTAGAGGAGGGTCTGCTGTTCTCTGTGCCTAGTTTCACTCCTGTGGCTGTGTTTGTGCAAGGGAAGGGTGCTGGAGGGTGCAGTGCTGTCTGGCTCTGTGCCTATTTTCACTCCTGTGGCTGTGTTTGTGCAAGGGAAGGGTGCTGGAGGGTGCAGTGCTGTCCGGCTCTGTGCCCACCAAGGTTCCAGCTGCAATGCCCATTTGGTGGGAGGAGGGGGGATGAAGTGCATTTCCCCACTGCAGCAGTGGCAAGACAGGGCGCATGCACATGCACACTTGCAGAGCTGGGAAGGCAAAACCTACCTGTGTGCACATGTGCCTGCAAAGTGGTGCAGGTGAGGGTTGGGGAGTTGCTGTGTGTCTGAAGGATGCCACAGTGTGGAGAGGGAGCAGGCAGGCTGGTGCATGGCCATGGTGGCTGCCCTGCTGGAGCTTTCTGCCAGTTAGGCATGGTTTGCCAGTGCAGGAGCTATGATGTGGGCCCCAGGGCACTGGAGCTTGCCCAGCAGACCAAAGAGTGCTCAGGTCAGACCATTCCCGTCTGGTGGGTAAGACCACCCTGTATAGTTTAGGTCCTACAGTTCCCCTAGGGCTAAAGTCTCCTGTGGGAGCAAGTGAAGCCTGAGGGGCTGGGCATCTTTGGCTGTGTTCTATTACAGATGCCTCTGTACCAATCCTTTTGGCCTACACATTGGCTGTTGTGCTGGTGTGTAGGCCAAAGGGATTGGTGTGCTATTCCTACCACTTCTCTAAGCAGCTCTTTCTACCAACTTGAGTGTCCATGGTGGTTGAGGGGTCTCCTGTGTCAGGATTCCTGAGGCCTGTGGTGAAAGCAGGTTGTTCCTTGCCAGTTCAACTCACCCATTCCACTAGAGTTGTTGGGGAATGGGAGTGAAACCCAGTGCATGGCAACCCCATGCATGTTCTTAACTTCCTCTCACTTCAGCCCAGCTTCTGTGTCTTTCCTCTTTCCACTGTCAGCACCTTCCTCCTGAAGACCTGTTAGGGGTGTGCCAGTCATCTCAGGCCCTCAGTGGCAGCTGTTCCACCTGACTGTGTCCAGTAGGATGTCTTGACCAGCTAAGTCTTCATGCAGTCTTAAAAATTTTTTTTATGCAGTTGAATTTATTTTGCATTATAATTAGGAAAGTTTTTCCCCCATCACTTGTGTTTCTTATAATACTTTTATAATTTCTCTCTTTTCAAAATTTTCTACATTTGGATTTCTGATTTTTTCAGAAGTATATTACTGTACAGACATGTGAAAATTTGGATCAAATTTTAGACTTTCCTTTTGTTATATCTGCATATTGCCAATGTCATCACACTGTTGTAACTATTATGATGTTTTTAGAATGTGTTTTATCTGACGGTGCTGCATTGCACAGCCTCATGCCTCAATAGCTTTCTTTTTTCCCCCTGAATTATGGATAATGATGAATTATTATTTTTCTTGCTCATGTATATCTGATTAGTCTTGATTATTATTCTTGCCTATGTAGTCTTTAGTCAATGGAATAATGGCCCAGCCTCTCAGTCCTCTGTTAGGATGATTCTAGGGCATCTTCTACTTCCCACATAGTTCTGAACAGGCTTATGCTCCAGTTGCCTACGCTACTACTGTTCTCATTAACACTTCAATTATTGGTTGCTTTTCTCCCTTTTTGGTCCTTCCTTACTGTGCCTCCTCCAGTTGCCTTCCAAATAAAGCACAAGTCTTTCCCTAGAGGTCTGCTTTTGAGAAATCCAAACTAAGAAAGAGTCATTTTTGGATTTTGACCTAGATGTAAGATATCAAACATTGTTACCCAAGTATGTTATATATTTGTGTGTGGTGGTAGCGAGAGAGAAAAGGAAGTAATGTCCTGTTCTAATTCAGTTGTTCAGAATGTAACGTTTTAGTTTCTCCTCCCATGGCCCATATCTGCTCTTTATATTCTTTAGATTTGAAACAGTTCTGGAATGCTCTTGGGAAGAATTGATGTCATCTCCCAGGGTTTGAGTTGAAGTTCCCTCTTATCTATTTTCTCCATTAATTTAATTCCATCTGTTTTATAGTTTCCAGGATTTTCTCAAGCTTTTCATATTCTACTGGCTTCCTCTCTGTTTTTCTTTCTTCAGTATCTGAATGTGTATGTATGCATTTATATTGTTGAAGCAAAATTTGTTTGGTGTATTTACTGGAGAAAATTTCAAAATACATTACTCATTAATGAAGGAGCCAGTAATTAGATCATTTGAGGCAAATATAAAATAACCAGGAAGAAAATTAGCTTAGATACTTTTAGTTTCTAAGTCGGCACAGACTGCTGTTTCACTTCATATGGCCATAAAAATAACTCACGCTTATTAATGGTAGGGAGGACTAAATTTGTGGAATGGATGAATTAGAGCTATTTTCTACTTGCCAGTTGTGAACCAGTAATTGGAAATAAGAAGTAACATATCTGAGAAGAAAATGAAAAGTGAATGGATCTCTGACTAATATTGAATATAGTTAGCAACAGTTTTGTCTTTTTAATCATCTGACAAAAAGCCAATTAGAACAGAGGCAACAAATAGAGGTCAGCACAATTAGGACTATTCACCAGCTGCAACCAAAGATACTGACCATACAGTTGCACAATTCTGTTTGGAGACAAAATCAATCTCTCAATCTCCCTTTCTGTTTCTCTCTTATCTCTCTCGCCGCCTTTCTTTGGTTTAGTGAATCTGTTCACTCTGCCATTTTCTACACATAACATATAAAATTTTACATTCTACTCTTTTACCAAAAGTCATTTAGTAAATATTTCCTGATATTACATATTTTTAATATTCATTAGTTTTAAAGATAAATAATAATCCATAGAGTGACTATATCATTGCTTATGTATTCACCTGCAAATGTGTCTTTTGCCCTTTGGAATTAATAAGTAACCTGTGAAGTGATATTTTGAAAGTATAAATATGCTATTGCTCAATAATTTTTCACCAATGACTTTATCATGCATTCATGAAATTGGCCTAAATCAGCTATAAGTATGGTGGCTACAAATGTTTATGCTTTGTTTCTTACTAGATTGATTTGTTGGCATTCTTCTGTAGAGAAGAGCTTTCCTTTTCCCCATTTTTAATTTAAATTTTGTATTGGCATAGATTCATTAATAAAACAATGATGTATTATTTATATACTACCGGTAATTATTTATATAATTCCAGTAATTATTTGTTTTGTCAAGTTGTCTCATTGGCTTCCATTGCTTTTTAAAAACTCTTTCCTTTAAAGGCTGGGCATGGTGGCTCACACCTGTAATCCCAGCACTTTGGGAGGCTGAAGCTGGCAGATTTTGAGGTCAGGAGTTTGAGACCAGCCTGACCAATGTGGTGAAACCCTGTCTCTACTAAAAATACAAAAATTAGCCTAGTGATGGTGTTTGTCTGTAATCCCAGATACTCAGGAGGCTGAGCCAGGAGTATTGCTTGAACTCGGGAGGGGCAGGTTGCAGTGAGCTGAAATTGCACCACTGCATTCCAGTCTGGGCAACAGAGTGAGACTCTGTCTCAAAAAAAAAAGTTAGTAAATAATATATATTTAAAGTGTGCAATGTGATGTTCTAAGTACACATACATAGTGACTTGAGTACTACAGTAAAGCTAATCAACATATCCATCTCTTGACATAGTTACTTTATTTATTTATGTTTTTGAGACAGAGTCTTGCTCTGTTGCCCAGACTGGAGTGCAGTTCATGATCTTGGTTCCCTGCAACCTCTGCCTCCTGGGTTTAAGTGATTCTTGTGCCTCAGTCACCTAGGTAGCTGGGTGCATATCACCACTCCTAGCTAATTTTTTTTCTAATTTTTGTAGAGAAAGGGTTTTGCTCTGTTGGTCCAGGATGGTCTGGAACTCCTGGCCTCAAGAGATCTACCCACCTCAGCTTCACTAAGTGCTAGCATTACAGGTGTGAGCCACCACACCCAGCCAGTTACCTATTTTTTTTCTTTTAAGAAAGTGTGAATACTTAAGAGCTAGTCTCTTAGCATATTCTAAGTATAGAATACAGTATTATTAGCTATATGCACATTTGAACTTATTCATTCTATACAACTGAAACTTTGAACCCTTTGACCAGCATCTCCCCATTTCCTCTACCTCCTGGCCTTGATAATCACCATTTTATGCTGTTTCTAGTTTGATATTTGGATTCCACATATAAGTAGGATTATGCAGTGTTTTTCTTTCTGTGTCTGATTTATTTCACTTAACATGATGTCCTCCAGATTCATTCATGTTGTCTCATATGGCACAATTTCCTTCTTTTTAAAGATTAAATAGTATTTCATTGTGTGCGTGTTTGTGTGGTTTGTTTGTTTATTTATACATTGACTGACAGGTTGTTTTCATATCTTAGCTATTGTGAATAATGCAGTAATAAACATGGGAGTGCAGTATATCTTCTTAATTATTTATTTTTAATATTTGTGGGCACACAGTAGGTGTATATATCTTTGAGATATTGATTTTACTTCCTTTGGATATATATGCATATGATAGCTTGCTGGATTTTATCTGTTCTAGCCCTTTTTTCTTTAACATTTGCAATATCTTAAGATTTTTTTTTTCAGTTGTTTATTTGATTAGGTATTGTGTCTACTTAGCCTGTGGACTTTTGTTCCAACTCAATAGATTTTTCCAGTTAAATACAAAGATTTTTTTTCTGGGTAATATTTAGCAAGAAATTCTGCAGAGTGATCAAAAAAATATCAAATACTCAGTATTTCAGAAATAGATTAAATAGGTTACAATTTTACTGATAATGTGAAAGAATATAAAAACTTGATTTCCTCAACAACATTACTTTCTTTTGTAAATGTGGTTTCTAAAAAGATGAAACAATTAAAACTTATAGGTTTTATTTTTTTCTTGTTTTTTTTGACTGAATCCCTAATGCTGTCCACAGAACTTCAGGATCTAGGTAAGAAATTTATTTGGATATCAGCTAAAGCATGACCAGTTAGGATAATTTCTATTTTTAAAATTTTGTTTTCTTTCAAGTTAATTCTTGACTTGCTTTTTTTTTTAACCCTCTCACTGATTTATATAGACTAACTAGTTGTCCAAAACTAACCTTTTCAGAATTTGTACTTTGATGGTCATATTATGAAGTCTCTATGAAGAAACAGTTGTCACATCTGAAAAATGATCAGCAGTCTATGACAGGACAGAAAGTGTTGCTGGGAGGCAAAATTTGAATTTTAATATTGGTATTTCTTGCAATTATGGTAACAGTGGAACAATAGGTGTAAACTGGGATTTTTCTGGAACCTTCAGTTGTCCAACATGTTTCCCAACTATATCTTTATGGAATGCAGAACCTAGTTCCTGCTTCAACTGTACAGTTTGAACATCTATCCTGAGCCTGTCCAAGGCTATCTCAGTCTGGAGGAAGGGATGACTTTTTTTTTATTTCTTCCATCCAAAGGGGAATATTTTGAACCTCATCTGTCTAGAGGAGCCGTCTTTTTCTAATCCTTTGGCCTAGAAGGAATTCCTTTCTTTGACTTAACAAACATGCCCTAAGTGTGGTAGTGGCTCTGAAGGCATGGATAGTGTCTTACTCAATCTGATATGCCCCTACAATACCTGCTAGTGAGACAGGCTTGAAGAGTGGTCATTTTTGTTTTCCTGCTCTTTTTCCTTTGTAACAACGTTTTTCAAAATCTTGATTTTTGCCTCTTTATCATATTTTGTATCCAAGTTTTCCTTTTCATTTTCATTACTCCTACCAAAATTTAGATCTTTCTGATTTCTCAGTGTGACAGTTGCAAAAGTCCCCTATGGCCTTCTTTGTTTCTCCCATCCACCCTTCTTTTGCCCATTAATTTGACAATTTATTTCTTACCTTTTTCTATTTGTCAGGCACTGTGGAAAGTTCCATGACATTAGATAAACCACTACCTGACTCGTATTTCTTAGTGTACAGAAGTGATCAGATTTCTATCCTATATAAACATTTTCCAGGGCTCTCCATGCCTTCTAAATGAAGCCTACTCTCCTCTTTATATGCAAGACCCCTATAATCTGGACCCAGGTACTCTCTATTCTAGGTCCCATTATTTCACTTTATGACTCACTTTCTCATCAAAATAGATTGACTTTCCCTAAATACTTCTCAAGATTTCTTACCTTAATGCTTTTACTCACATCATTCTTTCTCCATGCAGACAAACAGGGTTCTTCATTTTTCTGCTAGCTGAATCTCTTATATTTACATGATCAACTCATATGTCACTCCTCCTATAATACTTTTTTCTTTCTCACCCAGGATTCATAAAGCATTTCCAACTTAATCACATTCTAAATTAGATTATTGTCACATGCATGAGTAACTTCCACTAAAGAGTGCTTAGGAACCTTATCTCAAGGGGAGATATTTTAGTCATTGTTGATTGCTTCATAGGGCCCAGCTCCTCAGGCTCTGTAATGGCATTGCATCACCCATTAGTTACCCTTCATATCACTTCTCTAGTCATAAATGATAGACATTTAGCATGGTAATGTATTTGACATTTCTATCTGGGGAGCCATCAATGGCAAATTTAAAGTCTAGTCGGATGAAGATTTATTTAGGTCCATTCAATTTAGTAAATATTTCTTGAACACATAATCAACAGTGATTAGCATTTCCTGTTTTGTTCATATGACTTATTTGCTTCTTGTTAAATATGCAAATGATCTCCTGTCATCAGTAGTCTATTTTGTATTTGATACACTTAAATGCCATGCATACTTATTTGAAAAATGAAAAATGTTAGAAAACCATGCTATGTAATAACCTAAATATTCCTGCTTTTCAGATAACTTCAATATCACTCAGAAATTTATAGAAGAGAATGTTGAATACATGTGAGTTGTGCTAAATACTTTTTGATGATGGATTTTTAAATAATCAGATACATTCTATAAATGTTAATGCTTCTCAAAAGTAATTTAACTAAATATAAACCATATCCAAGAAGTAAAGACAACATTAATTATAAAATTCAGGCAAAGCCTCAAGCTGTAAAATTTATAGCCATCACAATAGATAATTTCCTGAGGCTATTCAGGATTTTCCTATGACTTTTCTTGGCCATAAACAGAAACTCTGCAATTGATCTTTGTATGCCCCATGTGAACTGTTGCAGCACCATCATTACCTTTGCTCAGTATGTTCAGGAAGCAACATTTGAAGAAATGGAAAAGCTGGTTAAAGACATGGTAGAATACAAAGACAGCTGTATGGCTAACAGCATGCTCCCAAAGTGTTCAAAATTACCTGTAAGTAAATTGCTTGTGTTTCTTTTTCTTTTTTCTTTTCTTTATTATTTTTTTATTATTATTTTTTTTTGAGACAAGAGTCTTGCTCTGTCACCTAGGCTGGAGTGCAGTGGCAATCTCGGCTCTCTCCACCTCCTGGGTTCAAGCAATTCTCATGCCTCAGCCTCCCAAGTAGCTGGGATCACAGGCATGCACCACCATGCCCAGCTGATTTTTTGTATTTTTAGTAGAGATGGGGTTTTGCCATGTTGGCTAGGCTGGTCTTGAACTCCCAACCTCAAGTTATCCTCCCACCTTGGCCTCCCACGGTGTTGGGATTAAAGGCATGAGCCACTGCGCCCAGCCAATTGCTTGTGTTTCTTAAGCACACAAGATTATTTGCGCAACACTGAGTTAATTTCTGGCTTGAGAATAGGAAATAAAAGATATTCTGTGCACAGCATTTTTGTTTTGCCTAATATTGGTATTTAGAACAAGGTGCTTTCCTCAGGAAAGATAATAATTCTGTATTATGATGCACAGAAGGAGCTTGCTCTACATTTGCAGTATGTATACGGTATGCCCTGTATATACAGGCAGAGGAGGAAGCCAAAGCCTGAAAATGCATATGAAAGTACAGAGATACCCTCCTTAGCTGCTTCTCTCAGTATGTATTCTATTGTCACATCCCTTTTCTGTATCTCCTCCAAGTAGAATCACCATCTGTATCTCCAAAAAAACTACAACTAAATACCACTTCTAAGCACTGTACCAATACATTAACATGCCAGCATGTCTATCTTGGGAGATGGGTAGAAAAGCCTGGTAGAAGGGAAATGTAGGCAGCAAGGGAAGAGTAAGAGGTTAAAGTGTCTTGTGATAAGATACATGGACAAAGATTCTGAAAGTGCAGGATGATTGTCAAGGGTTTGGGTAAAGATGCTTTAATGGGGCACACCTGCAGTCCCAGCTATTTAGGAGGCTTTGGCTGGAGGATCACTTGAGACAAGGAATTCAAATCTAGCCTGCACAACATATCAAGACCCCATTCCAAAGAACAAGGAGAAGGAGAAGAACAGAAAGAGAAGGAGGAGGAGGAGGAGGAGGAGGAGGAGGAGAAAAGAAGGAGAAGGAGAAGGAGAAGGAGAAGGAGAAGGAGAAGGAGAAGGAGAAGGAGAAGGAGAAGGAGAAGGAGAAGGAGGAGAAGGAGAAGGAGAAGAAGGGGAAGAAGAAGGAGAAGGAGAAGGAGAAGGAGCAGCTCTGCTGGTAGTGGTGGGAAAATTGTTCATTGTGTTTTCTCATAGAGTACAGAAGCTTTACTTTACCATGACTAAAAAGTGTCCTTTTCCTCTCTGTTGTATAGAATGATGTTTTACAGGAAGCAATATGTGCTATGGAGGGGCTGCCACAAAAGCATAATTTTTCACACTGCTGCAGTAAGGTTGATGCTGAAAGAAGACTCTGTTTCCTCTATAACAAGAAAGCTGACGTGGGATTTCTGCCTCCTTTCCCTACCCTGGATCCTGAAGAGAAATGCCAGGCTTTAAAAAGTAACAAAGAATCCTTTCTAAATCAGTAAGTTTAATATTAGCAAAAAAAGACCGCATTGAAGAATTATTCTTAGGGTGAATCTAATACCTATCTCAAAGAAATATGGCTGGGTTCATTAATTGATTGACTGATTGTTTCATTCATTCAAAACATACTGTGTGTCAGATTCTGTGCTCAGTATTCAGGATATAACTATGATCAAGATACGGACCTTGCCTACAAGACTCTTATATTAATGAATTGTATCTTCTAATTGGTAAGTCCTAGAGCAGAGGTGTGTGCATAGTGTTAAATTGCTAGGATGCACAGCGGAGGAAATGATATACTCTTCCCAATGGGAAGTTGCAGCTTTCCCCTCAGGCAGACACTCGATTACAGGATGTTTAGCAAAACATCTGTTTTTTAATAGTGCAGTCATTGTAGAAGCAGAGACTTTTTCTGGAAGTTGGTATGCACCTTGAAATCTAAATCACAAGTTTATCTGAACAAAAGTAAACAGGATCCCTGAATCTCAGATAGAGTGTATACAGATAGCTGTTCTTTGAACATGGAAGAGAGAACTGCTGACCAGCTAGTAGCATGTCGATGGAAGGAGAATAGCCACAGCTCAGTGTTCAGGATTAGAATGCAATCATCATTCTTTCTTTGGAGTGAGCAACGTCAATGTTAAAGACTTCAAAGGACTCTTATCAGGAACTGGATAATGCTGCCTTATATTGAAGTTTTCTATAATGGGAAACTTTTCTTCCTTTTACCTTGTTTTACTACTTGCTTTTCTTGTCTCTATCTTTTCTTTTCCTTCCCATCTTACCCTCCCTTCTCTTGTCTACATTCATTGCTTTCCTGTTTCTCCCTTTCCCTTCTCTCTCTTTTTTCATTTTTATTTTTTTATAGCTTTGTGTATGAAGTTGCCAGAAGGAACCCGTTTGTCTTCGCCCCTACACTTCTAACTGTTGCTGCTCATTTTGGGGATGTGGCTAAATCATGTTGTGAAGAACAAAACAAAGTCAACTGCTTTCAAACAAGAGTGGGTATTGCATTTGTTTCATGAAGAGGATAAGGAATCACTCAATACCACAGATCCAGATGTTGACTTATAGCAAAAGGCTTGCTTACCATATATGATGTTCTCTTGTCATATTCAATGATTTTCAAACCATTGGTCACCAGGTGCTGATGTAAATATTCTCTTTACCTGGGACTCTTGAAAGATAGTCATTTCCAGGGTCTCTCTTCTGGCTTTGTTTTCTTTGTAAATTGGAAGGAAGCCTTGGTGAGTGAATGCCCTGGGTAAAAGATAACATTTTACTTTTTATCTTTAACAATTTCTAGTCTTTTGACTACAAATGAAATGGAATAATCTCAGTAGAGATGGCCAACCTCATAACATGCTGCCTCACCAAGGGAACACTATGCACCTTTCTACCAGGTGCAATTCAATCATCAGGAAGACTGGTCCTGCCTTTGTGATGTGCCATAAGTGCATATTTCTTTAATATGTGTGTTAACTGAAATAAAAATCCTGTAGATCTTCTTTCTCTGAACAAACTTTGTGATAGTTTGAATGAAATGTGATTAAAAAATAAGAGAATAGTGAGATTTTGCTACTGTTTCAAAAGAATTTTCTCTTTCTTCTTCAGGCAGTACCTGTCATGCAATATTTAAAAGCATTTTCTTCTTATCAAAACAATGTTTGTGGGGTACTTTTGAAATTTGGAACCAAAATCATTAACTCTATGTAAGTTTTATACTATATATCTTGTCTCTGCTTACATTTTCTTGTCTGTGTTCCATTTTTGTTAAATGGTTGATGACTTTTAATTTATATTCTTCCTAGTACCCAGAGTCTTTGAGGTGGGTCTGAGCCTACCTGGATAGCTCAGAACCAGGACATTAGGTCAAGATGAGAGAAGTTTTGGGAGGTAGGGAGACCCAAAGGAGAATGGTGGCTGCGTCTGAGATATATTTAGGTTAATTGGGAATCCGAAACTGGTCTGGGAGTTTCAAACCAGGGTTTCAAAACCCACACATGCTTTAGAAATAATTCATCCATTGGTCTTTGACTTTAGCAATGAGGAGACAGCCTGCAAAGATAAATTTTATCTCTAGTGCTCACCCTAATCAATTAGTAGTGGGTACTAGGGCAATGTCTTGAGAAAACTTTTGAGATTTCAAGTTGAATTATCTGTGGCTACCATGAGCTTACAGTAGGAAATGGTGGCCTTACACAGCATATCTTGATATAAAATTATGGAAGAAAGCACACCTCTCAGGTTTTTTTTTTTTTTTTTGATCACATCCAGGACTTTGGGGGTCTTAAAATATCAGCCTAAGATTTTCAAAGTGATCATGTAGGCTGTGCACCAGCTGTTTGCTAGAGGCTTCTATAAACACAACAATAACAGTGGCAATGCTCTTCGGAGCCACTCACATGGTATTAGCAAATTACTCTCACTTGTTTTACTTGCTGTTCAAATTATTTTTATGGTTTATCCATTTCCTTTCCAGAAATATTGCGATACTCAGTCAAAAATTCCCCAAGATTGAATTTAAGGAGCTTATTTCTCTCATAGAAGATGTTTCTTCCAACTATGATGAATGCTGTGAAGGGGATGTTGTGCATTGCATCCGTCACACGGTAAATATTCTTTAAACCAAGTTAAAATCATGATTTTTGGCAACCGTATTTTTTTTGTCCTCAAGTTGCCCTGATGTGTGATTACTTTGCCACAATGAAATCAGAATGTGAAGTAACTTCTGAATGATAACCTAAAATAAAATACAAAATTTTTACAAATAAACCTTTGGGATTTTTTTATACTTGGAAGTTTTAAAGATTACTCAGCAGATTGTATATTATATGGCAACATTTTTTGATGTAAAACTTCAAGGATTTCAAAATTTTCAAAACTTTCAGACTGAAATTTTCTCTTACATTGTAAGTCCTCTTTCAGAGAGGTTAGACCTATAGTGAAGCTCAGGGAATTACCTGTTATCATTATGTGTTTAAGAGCTGATTTCCCTGAGCTTCCTTATGCTATTCAGGCATAGCCTTTCCAAATAAGTGGATACATTAATTTAACTTTTCATTTCCCTTTATCTTTTGATTCCCTTTCCCTGACCTTCTCTCTTCCCTTTTCCTTTCTCCTCTCTTTTCCCTTTCCTATCCTTCCACTTTCCCTTTCCTTTCCTGCCTTTAACGGACAATTAAAAATTGTATATTCTCATGGTACACAACACAATATATATATGTGTGTATGTATATATATCATGATATATAAGCATATATATTAATGTGTACATACACATATTGTGGAATGTCTAAGTCAAACTAACATATACATTGCCTCACATACTTATTTTTTTATGGTGAGAATACTCCAAATCTTAGCAATTTTAAAGTACTCAGTATAATGGTATGAACTCATCAGTGAGTTACCATGATATACAATGGATCTCTTGAATATATTCCTTCTGTCTAAATAAAATTTTGTGTCCTTTAACAAACATCTCCTCAATCCCCAGCCTCTGGAAACCTTTAAAATGATTCTCCAAGGAAATGTATAGGTACAAATATTTTTGGCATAGTTTTAATTGTTCATGCTTTCTGTTGTCACTCATAAGTGGGAGTTGAATACTGAGAACATATGGACGCAGGGAGGGGAGCAATATATGCCTGGACCTCTTGGGTTGTGGGGGGTGAAGGGAGAGCCTCAGGACAAATAGCTAATGCGTGGGGGGCTTAAAACCTAGGTGACAGGTTGATAGGTGCAGCAAACCACTGTGGCACATGTATACCTATGTAACAAACCTGCACTTTCTGCACATCTATCCCAGAACTTAAAGTTAAAAAAAATTATTCATGCATTCAAAGGTAATAACATTTTATTTAAAAAATAAGTGTATGATAGCTTGCACCTGTAATCACAGCTACTCAGAACTCAGGAAGCTAAGAAGGGAGGCTCGCTTGGATACAGGAGTTTGAGGATACAGTACAGTGAGGTATAATCCCAACAGCCTTGGCAACAGAATGAGACCTTGTTTAAAAGAAAGAAAGAAAGAAGAAAGAAAGAAAGAAAAGAAAGAGGGAAAGGAAGAAAGGAAGGAAGGAAGGGGGAGAGAGAGAGAGAGAGAGACAGAAAGAGAGAAAGAAAGAAAGAAAAAGAAAGAAAGAAAGAAATTTGACTTTTAGGCTCACAGTGAAGATAGCACATCAATTAAATAACTTGAGTTTTAGGGTATTGAGAATTGGTTATTTCAAACAATGGACAACAGATGCTCCCAATAATTATTTTTGTTTCTAACTGTACCCAAGTTAAAGCAATCTCTTTTGTGATTTATTTTTATATTGCTTGATTGTTCATGGTGATGTAGGTTCTATAATGTAAAATCTAATGTATTGAATTAGGATATAATTATAGATTTTCTGTGGAATTTGAGGCTGAGATTAAGGGATTGTGTCTCAAATTTCCTTCTTTTTAATGTCTTTCTGGAGAACCAAGAGGAACAGCATTACAGGTAACTGAAAATAGAAGTAACTTCTCAGAGAATAAGAGATGCTTTGCCTAGAACAGTGATGGCATTAGATGAGATGCAAACATCTTTTTGAAGATTGGCTTTGCAGTTCTATGTGGCTTGATGGAAACATGGTGCCAATCCCCATTTCATTTTTTTTTTTTTTTACTTCAGTCATGAGCTTCATCTTACTCCTTATCCTCTGGGTTCACCATAAGATTCCAGTCAGTGGAAATAGCTTGAGTAAAGTAATCATGGCTTGAAATAGTGCGGTGTGTTGCTGGAACTCAACATAGTTCAGGTGGTGATGGAACAGACAGTGGAGATAATGAGCAGTCTCATTTTAGAGTCTGGAAGGGCCCAGATCAGTTTTCAAAAATTATTCAACTGATGTATAAGTAAGATAACCCTACCCTCTTTCTAATTTCCAACTCTTATGTAGAGGTTAGAACCGCATAAAGGGTAGGCATGGGGACAGAGTAAGGTTTTATACTTGAACAATATTTGCTAACCTGAATAGCTTCAAATGAATGGTATCCATTAGAGAATGATATGCATTAGGAAACGATACCATGAGTAGAATAGCTTCTTATATTTAATGAATCGTCATCTGGTTGTTGCTGTAATTCATTCACTTGTCATTCTTTCATTCACTTATCAAATATTTATTGAGTTTTTGCCATGCGCTTGGCCACAAGAGAAGACCAAGATTATAGATATTATAGTAACATGTCTTTTCAGTGGTCTCCACTGAAAGCACAGGTGAACTCTCATGGAAAAGAAATGACATTTAGAATATAAGATGTCAATGTATCAGTGTAGGAGGGTTATTTAAAAGACTAATGCTTGATAATCGATGCAAATGTATAGTAGAGGCTATTTTAAAATAATTACATCATCTTAAATCCTGAGAAATAAAGTTTTATTGTAAAACTTCATGTGCATTAAGTAAATCCAAAATTTAAATGAATATTATCTATCAAATTAGTTGATGAAATGACTGGCTGTGCATGCCATCATTCTATTATGGAGTAAAACCCAGCCCTGAAGAAATTTTGAAAGTAAAATAATCTCTCATTGTTATTTGGTACAGAGCAAGATTATGAACCATATTTGTTCAAAGCAAGATGCTTTCTCCAGTAAAATCAAAGAGTGCTGTGAAAAGAAAATACTAGAGCGTGACCAGTGCATAATTAACTCGAGTAAAGATGATAGACCAGAGGATTTATCTCTAAGAGAAGCAAAATTTACTGACAGTGAAAATGTGTGTCAAAAACGAGATGCTGACCCGGACACCTTCTTTGCTGAGTAATATAACTCTTTATTGAATTTATAAGGCAAACAGAAAGAAACTCATAAGATTTGACTTATGTTGGCTAATTTCAGTGGAAGGAAATTGTACCATTTATTTCACTAGGTATCATATAATTTTTAAAAATCATGACTATAGACTACAATGTTTTTACATAATTTTAAGAAAAAACAACTGTATTATTAAAATAATGGCTAGCATTTACTGAGCACTTAATATGTGCCAGGCATGGGACTATATACTTTATACAGTTTATTCTAATTCTTACAGCAATCATGCAAAATAAGTATAGTTTCTCCCAATTTTTCAGATGAGCAAGCTGAGATATAATGAAGTGAATTGTTCAGATTCACAGCTAAAAAGTGACAAAGAATTTGACTCCAGAAAGCCTGGCCTAACGAGTTGCAGGCTTAACTGCTATGCTATGCCACCTACAGTGTTAAGGGGAAGACTAGTGAACTTGGAGCCACAGGGACTATATTTGAGTTCTGTTGAGTCACTGGGACAAGTGAATCTCTCTGCGCTTTTTTTGGTCATATATAAAATGTGTATAAGAATACTTATTCATTTGGAATCCCAGCTACTTGGGAGGCTGAGGCAGAGAATTGCTTGAGCTGGGGAGGCAGAGGTTGCTGTGAGCCGAGATCGTGCCACTGCACTCCAGCCTGGGAGACAAAACAAGACTCTGTCTCAAACAAACAAACAAAAGAAAAAACATTCATTTAAAGTTATGGCAATGTAATATAATCCAGGAACTTTACTGGGTTTTTATCTTCAGGAAGCCTTCATCTATAGAGAGTATGAAGTGAGAAGAGACAGACATAAATAAATAAGTGCAAAAAATATTATTTTATTTCTGATAGCACCCTGTTCTAGGTAATGTGGGGAAATAGAAGAATAACGGTCAGTTGTATATGGGGATCCTGAAAAGGCTTGATAGGGAAGTGGTGCTTGAAGAGATTTTGGCAATCTAGATAGAGAAGGTAGAGCATGAAGTGAAGTATATCATGGTTTGGTGTGTATACGGCTGTGAGCAGCGTATCTGCAGTGAGAGACCAGGACGGTGAGAGACAGGTAGGGCCAGGTCATGCAGACATACTAAGTAAGGGGATGCCACTGAATGGTTTTCATGGAAGAATAACGAAGGACAAAATCACTTTTAGTTTTTAGAAACTTCATCTGGAGAAAATTCCAGTTTGGGGCTTGGATAACTGGGCAGGTAGTTTTCCCATTCAAGATGAAAAAACAGCAGGTTTTGTGAGAAAGATAATATGTTTAAGTATGAGCACATTGACTTTGACGTGCCAGTAGAATAAGTAATTGGAACTATAAATTGGAGATAATTTTATATGTGAACCTGGAGCTCTGGAAGGGAATCTGGCTTGAAATCTAGGACATAATAACCGCTAATGTTTATTGAATACTTTGCTAAATTTTAAGTGCTTCTCATCTTCTAAGCAACCACATTTTCAAAACAACCCTCTGATAGTATATTTTTATAATCTTTACTTTTCAGGTAATAAAACAGGCAGAGAGAAGTTAAGTTACTCACCCAAAGTCACACATGTGGTACAGCCAGGATTCAAATGCAAGCAGTGTGGCTCCAAACTCCTAGTCTTATAACTACTGTCCTCTCTGGCTTCCCACGGTTGTGGATATTAAATCAAGTTCAATTAAACAAAATGATAGAAGGTACTTGACATATGTGTTTGATAGATAAAAGCCATTTCTATCATCATCACTATTACAACATAAAAAGTGTTTGAAGCATGGAGAGAAATGAGAGAGTAACAGTGAGCAAGCCAAGTCAGAGTGCTCACTGTTTTAAGGTAGAGTCTGAATGTGAACATTTCAGGCATTTAATCATATCACTAACAAATTCTTTCTTTTTATGGAGATACAATTTGCTCCACAGCAGCCATCCACTTGTGTCTAGTTCTCTCTCTGGTGGCCACTCAGTAGATGTCCAATTTTATGCCACATAAGAGATAGTCCACCAAATATTTGAAGAAATCTATTGGAGGTTTTCTTCAGAGGCTTCTCCAGCCTCGAGTAAGCTTCCAGGGATCTTTCTTCACAGCATTTTGAGACATGTTTTTAGGTGTGTGTGTGTGTGTGCGTTTTCCCCCCTGAGAAGAAGTCCATGGCTTACATCAGATATTAAGAGGAGCACTGATTCTCTGAAGGTTAAGCACGACTGCCATGGGATATGGGAATATATCTCACAAATTGAACTGAAAAGGGAATGGGAAGCTGTATAGATGGTATCAAGACTAATCAAGAAGGTCAAATCCTGAAAAAAAAGGGGTGGGATGGGAATGAAAAGAGTTACTTGGTCATGAGGTGTTGCTCTACCAAAGCATGGAAGATCTTAACTTACTGTGAATGAATAGATGAGATTTTTTAAAATGAAGACTGTAAATAGCTCAGTGGAGATACTTAGAGACGACATCTCTCTCTTGAGAAAAGAGTTAGCTTGGTAAAAAAAAAAAAAAAAAAAAAAAAGAATGGAGTAAACATCCTAGGGGACTTAGGATCAAATTTTATACCTTCCATTAATAGGAAGCTGCTTAACTCATCTGTGGCTTCGTTTCCTCAGATGTAAAATAGTACACATCTTGAGGACTAAGTGAAGTGAAATGAGAAAGTGTATATAGAATCCAGGAAGCACATCTATATCTGTTACGCCTAAAGTTTGATCCAGTGCCTAGCACCTGCTAAGGGCTTAATAACTGTTAGCCTTTTTCCTCTCTCTTCCCAAATCACACCCACTTATGCTCTTGAAGGCTTTGACAGAGGATTTGGAAGCCGCTGCCAGTAATTTGGAGCTGAAGGGGTAAACACTCCAATGTTTGGAAAGCGACAGGATGTAGTAATGAGCAAAGCTTGCTCCCTGTCTCTCACCAAGACCACATTGTGGGTGAAAGGAAGCCATATTCCCAGTATCCCAACTTGGAAGTCTGAATGTATTTTCAAACATAATTACTTCACAATATATTATTTCCCATGTTTTATGGATCAAATCATTCCAATAATTAGTTCCAAATAACTCTACTAATTCTCTCTTTCCAAGTGAAAAACACTGTTAGTTTAAAATATACCGTGGAAGAGAACCTTTATAAAATGATCTTCTGAAGCCAAAATGTCCTCTTAAATTACTCTGTGACCAAACTAGAGGAGAAAATTAGCTTTTGAAAGCAGAGTCAGTATTAGATCTGACTGGATTACAAAATAGTGGAATTGGGCTTTTTGCTGTTTCTCTAATTTCTAATGTGCAAAAATATTTTACACATTGCAGATTTAATTTTGAATACTCGAGGAGACATCCAGACTTGTCTATACCACTGCTTTTAAGAGTTGTTCAAATGTATAAAGATCTCCTGAGAAATTGCTGCAACACAGAAAACCCTCCAGATTGTTACCGTTATGCGGTAGGTTCCATCATTGTAGGTTCAGAAAATTTAAAAAGAACAACTAAAGAACACTTAAAAATTGATATCAGAGTTTTGCTCCAGTCTAGGGGGTAGAAAATGTGATTGACTAATCTGAGTCTACTGTAGATTCAGCCTAAAAAGATCAGCTGGGAAGGCCAGTGTCATCAATTTGGCTGATGCATAGTGTTTTGGACTACTAATCCAGTGTGTTAATTCAAAAATTTCTTGGCATTAAACATTTTAAATTTACATTTTTATTTATGTATTCTGTATTTTATTAAGCCATATTGGATATTATATGATTTCAAAAGTAATGATGGATTGTTGTAGATGACTAGGAAAGTATTCTGTATTTTATTAAGCCATACTGGATTTTTGATGATTTCAAAGGTAATGATTGATTTTTGTAGATTATTAGGAAAGTACCAAAGGTTGCAAAAAGCCCTTTTCTGATTCTCTCACCAGGAAACAGCTATAATTAACATTTTTGTTCAACCTTTCAGTACATATGTGTGTGTGTGTTCTAAAAAATAAGATTGGCATAATTCCTAGAAAATGTTTGGGCCTGTTTTTTATTTGGTATCATAGAAAACCTTTTTCTTTTTTTGTTATAAATTTTGCTTCCTTGATTTCCTGCTATTGCCACAAAGTAAGCGGCTTAAAACAACAAAAATTTATTCTCTCACAAGATGCCGGAAGCCTGAAATGAGTCTCATGGGGCTAACATCAGATGTCAGAAGGGCTGTGTTCCCTCTAGGGAAATTACTGAGACTCTTCCTGTTTCTAGTATAGAAAACTTTTTATGTCATTAAACAGACTTCAAGATATATTTGTTTTTAAATAATGATATACCATTATAATTACATAATTTATTTAACTGATTTCCTACTGTGTGTTGGACATCTTGGATGTTTACTTAGGGTGTTTTTCATTTTGTAAGTGACCCTGAGAAGAACATCTTCTTCCATTTATTTTTATTAATCTTTATGAGTTTTTTCTTAGGATAGATTATTAGGGGGAAAATTATTGGATCAAAATATCTGAACTTTTAAAAAACATTTGACACAAATTTTTGAGGTACTGTCTAGAAAGTTTTTGCTGGTGTCTAGACCCAAAACAGTGCTTGGAAATGTTCATTTCAATGTCACTTTTGCCAACATTGCACATGGAAATTAACTTTGTTGGATTTGGATTTATATGTAAATAATAGAGTGTGTGTGTGTGTGTGTGTGTGTGTTTGTTTTTTGAGACAGAGTCTTGCTCTGTTGCCAGGCTGGAGTGCAGAGGCGTGATCTAGGCTCACTGCAACATCCGGCTCCCTGGTTCAAACGATTCTCTTGCCTCAGCCTCTCAAGTAGCTGGGATTACAGGCACGTGACACCACGCCCTAATTTTTGTATTTCTAATAGACGTGGTTTTACCTTATTGGCCAGGATGGTCTCAATCTCCTAACCTCATGATCCGCCCGCCTTGGCCTCCCAAAGTGCTGGGATTACAGGCATGAGCCACTGCACTCAGCCTGCTATTTACACATTTTCTATGACAAATCTGTTCCTGTGTGCATTTTCTTACTAAAATTAGTGTTTTTCATATAAATACATATGTATTTCTTATATATTATAGAAATCAATAATTTAACATTTTTAATTTATTTCTCATTACTTTTATATGTGCTACTTTTGCTTTATTAAACCATTTTTTTTTTCACTTGCCACAAACATCAGTTTATACCCATTCAAATTTGAGCAATGGAATAAGTCTCAGCTCCCAGCTTTGTAACTGTCCCTAATGAGGTGGTCCGTTTCTGATCCTTAAATTAATCATAGCACTAGCAAATTTTCTCTTTCCATGGAGATACAATTTGCTCCACAGCAGCCATCCAGTGGTGTTTAGTTCCCTCTCTGGTGGCCACTCAATAGATGTCCAATTTTATGCTACATAAGAGAGAGTCCATCAAATATTTGAAGAAAACTGTCGGAGGTTTTAAGTTTCAAATCTAAACAATGAAAAAATCATAAAGAGCAACATGATTTAAAATGTTCTATAGCAACACTTACAAGTTGGGGCATTCTGAGCAAGTCACTTAATTTCACAAGGCCAGTTGCTTTTATTTAAAAATGGAGATAACAATTGTGAGAATTGAATGTCATTAGTGTCAACATGCAATTTAAATTCTATTTTATAAATGGGGAGGCTCTGAAATATGCACAAGATGATAATAAAAAATTTGGACTTTAAAATTTAGCAAAAAATATATTTATATATATAACTAAAAAAACTAAATTCTGACACACACATATAAAAAGTGCCTTGAATTTAGTATAATAATGAGAGTTTGAAAATACTATAGAAATAAGAAATGCTATTCTACACATTGATGTAAAGCTTATGATTACATTTCAGATAAAATGTTCGTAACCGTGATTATTCTTATTTTCAGGAAGACAAATTCAATGAGGCAACAGAGAAAAGCCTCAAGAAGATACAGCAAGAATGTAAACATTCCCAGAATTTGGGGAAGGATGGTTTGAAATACCAGTAGGTTGCTTGAGCAAGTGGGCTAACACTTGTTACCAGAATTAAATAATCCTTCAAAGTAAAAAAAAGTTAGCTCTCAAGTCTTTCAGTTATAACCAATTCATAAACTCTTGGAAGAATTTTTTTTTAAAGTCAAAGAAGAATTAATGAACTGTCACATTAATCTTTTATTAGAAATGAAGCTAAAAATAAAAGAAATACAGGATTCTGGAGACATGATTCTCCAATGCTTTGGTTTCTGTTTGACATTGGCTTTCTCACTGCCAATCTAGAATCCCTGGATCCTCACCCATTTGAAAATGGGACACTGCATATTTCAGGTTGTTACAGTTTCTTTGGTGAAGAGATGGTTTGCCTTGCTTTGCCTTAAGGGTGTCTTAACCGAGTTTACAGAAATAATTCTGGATTTGCCCAACACTTTAATACACTTTAATACTCACTTTTTTAGTGCTCTTGTGAGCATTCGTGAATAATATTGCAGTTTGTTTGTTTGTTTCAATTATTATGCCAATGTGTTTTATTATTATCATTATTATTGTTATTATTACTCTATATTTTTGAGACAAGGTCTCTCTGTCACCCAGGCTGGAGTGCAGTGGTGGGATTTCAGCTCACTGCCACCTCTGCCTAACAGGATCAAGTGAGCCTCCCATCACAGTTTCCCAAGTAACTAGGGCTACAGATGTGAGCCACCATGTCTGCTAATGTTTGTATTTTTTGGTAGAGATGAGGTTTTGCCATGTTGCTCAGGCTGGTCTTGAACTCCTGAGTTCAAGCAATCCATCCCCCCTCGGCCTTCCAAATTGCTGGGATTACAGTAGTGAGCCACTGCGCCTGGCCTCATGCTAATGTATTATTGATTGAAACTAAACATCTTCAAATCAAAGTAAAACACAATTAAAAAATCTGCCTTTACTATTTCTGCAATTTGGCTGTTAGCTGACAGTTTGAACTTTAGCTCATTAAAAATCTTAGTTTCCTTCATCTCAGATTATTCTTTTCCAACATATATTGATTAAATTCTTTCTTTAAAATATTTTCTAATGACTCAAAGGATTTTAAGCAGGATTTTAGATACTAGCCAATGTATTTGCTGTCAAGGAGCTCCTATACTCAAAGAAAACACAGGGAGGCAAATCTGAGAGCTTCTGAGACATCCATGAAATTAGAAAGGAAGCTAAAATAGATATAGGAAGCAAGGTGCAGAAAAACAAGAAGTAAAGACATATTTCTCTATTTTATAAGAGAGCTAAGGTTCATGTTGCACTTATGTTGGTTGCCCCTAGCCTTGAAGTGTCTGGACTTCAGCAGTAATTCAAGGGAAAATGGGTATCTGCTTTCGTTCAAAACCAAACAGACAAATGTTCTTTCAGTTATCTTATCAGACTCACAAAGATAGCTCCTCAGCTCTCCACTGAAGAACTGGTCTCTCTTGGAAAGAAAATGGTGACAGTTTTCACTACTTGCTGCACACTAAGTGAAGAGTTTGCCTGTGTTGAAAATTTGGTAAGCGTGGCCTGTGTACCATATTCTTCTTTAAAAGAAAAAAAATTTGCACTCATTGATTCACAGTGATTATCCATATTCCTTTCTTTATTGTTTTTAATATTGTTAAACAAAAATTGTCAACTTTTCCTTTTGGTTCACTTTGTGAAAACTCTAAGAAGTAAAAGAGAATGTCTTAATTATTTTTGGAGAGTTCTTCAAATTATCTTTCTGATTTTTTTCATTATGTTCGAAAGGATTTGTTAGGATAAATGATTTAGGAATCATAATATTGTTTCAAAATGATACAGGAAACTTTATAATTTTAAGTAAAGTTACAGATTCTTCCTCTTGCCCCAGTTGCTTCATCCAGCAATCAGGCATTGAATACATCTCTTTAGGGCTGGGGTGGAGAGTACCTTGAGGGAGATTCCAGGAGGGGAAGAAACCAAAGGACCACAGTGTTTGATCGCTCTTTCTGTTGGCTGTTTGCAGCTGTCTGTTTGCAATTGAAAGCTTGTTTATATATTACCAAAAAATTAATTTGTAAGCATGTAAGTTTCTATGACTTGGATTTTGGTCATATTGCCATTTAGGACCCCAGCTTCTACTTTTTTTTGTACATAGTGATATTTTATGAGTGCATGTGTTTTTTGAGTGAGGTTAACAGTGATCTTAGAATGATCTAACTTTTCATCTAACCATATTTTTAAAAATTCCATTCTTTTAAGATCATATCTGAGTTGCAACTCTTGTTGGTACAGGCAGATTTAGTTCTTGGAGAGTTATGTGGAGTAAATGAAAATCGAACTATCAACCCTGCTGTGGACCACTGTTGTAAATCAAACTTTGCCTTCAGAGGGCCCTGCTTTGAGAGTTTGACAGCTCATAAAACATATGTGCCTTCACCTTTCTCTCAAGATTTATTTACCTTTCACGCAGACATGTGTCAATCTCAGAATGAGGAGCTTCAGAGGAAGACAGACAGGTAAAAACAATCTCTTCCATTCCTCTTTTTCTTCAGTTTGAAGACACACCACGTATTAGTGAGAAGATTTATCCAGTGATGTGTTTTTGATATCACAGTCCTGTTCCTTCCACCAAATTGTGCAGGCTCTTCTATTTGGAAAAATATCAGTGCATACTTTTTTTGACATTGTTTATATCTAGCTTGTCTTTTCATTTGAAAGAGACTTGGAGTGTCCAAGCCTAACATCACCTTTAGAAAGGTTACAGCAGCCAGCAGAAAGACTCATAGGCAGGCTGATAATGAATTTCATTTTCTTGATAGAATGTATGGAGAATATCACTTAACGTTTGAAAAGGAGGGGCCCAAAGGGACGAAAGTTTACTTGTGTTTTCTCAACAAATGTCTTAAAATGCCAAGGAATTAGACCTATTTTTTTTTTTGGATTTAGACAGAGTCTGCTTCAAATGTAGTGGAGACAACATACAGCTACTGAATATGAGGGACTGGAGATTGTTTTGGACATGAATTTTCTGGAAAGATCAGAGGTAGTCATGTATACCATAATACTTCACATAATAAATGCCTAATATTTGTTTTCATTTTTAAATCGAATAATATTCTGATTATATGCAATATTCATAGAATCACAGTGCAATACACTCTTGTATTTTCCAGCCCATGCTAGTCTAGTCTGGTCTATTTTATTTTTTTTTTAACTATCCTGTTTTCAATTTAAAAATGAAAGTGAGAAAATGCAAACTTTTGTTAATTCTTAGATCTGAGGATGGGTACACATGACTTATTACATTATCCTTTTTACTCTTGTGCATAAAAATTTTCTTACTTAAAATAATTACTCTAAAATGTACTCTAAAATGTACTTTTAAGACACTAATGGGTTGCCACCTGAAGTTTGGGTTTCTAGAAGTTACTAGAATTTTGGAATTCTAGAAGTTACTAGAAATTAAGGAAATCACTATTGTTTATGAATGTTATCACATTTGTCATAGTTTATTTTTTTAATTGCTTCTTTGACATCATTTTTCAATTGACATATAATAGTTGTACATATTTTGGGGATGCATGTGGTATTTTGAAAACTGTATATAATGTGTAATGATCAAATCAGGGTAATTGGAATATCCATCACCCCAAACATTTATCTTTTCTTTGTGTTGGGAACATTGCAATTCTTCTCTTCTAACTATTTGGAAATATACAATAGATTATTTTTAACTGTAATTTTCCCACTATACTATTGAATACTAGAACTTATTACTTCTATCTAACTGTATTTTTGTACTCCTTAAGCAACTTCTCTTTGTCCCTCTCTTCCTCCTTGTTAATATTTTTTATATAATTTTGTGTGTGACAAAACCCTTTAAAGAATGTTACTGTGGGGCCGGGCGCGGTGGCTCACGCCTGTAATCCCAGCACTTTGGGAGGCCGAGGTGGGCGGATCACGAGGTCAAGAGATCCAGACCATCCTGGCTAACATAGTGAAACCCAGTCTACACTAAAAATACAAAAAAAAATAGCTGGGCGTGGTGGCGCGCGCCTGTAGTCCCAGCTACTCAGGAGGCTGAGACAGGAGAATTGCTTGAACCCGGGAGGCAGAGGTTGCAGTGTGCCGAGATCGCGTCACTGCACTCCAGCCTGGCGCGCCTGGTGAAGGAGCGAGACTCTGTGTCAAAAAAAAAAAAAAAAAAAAAAAAAGAATGTTACTATGGAAACCATTCTAGAGACCCATTGAAAGTGGGATATTTCAACTCTTTACTCTCACCCAAGCTGAGACCCAAGACATGATTCTGTAACAAACATTTTGGAGTAGAGATGCTTCAGAAAGAGATTGTTAGTTAATTCTATTTGACATCTTTCGGCTACAGGTTTCTTGTCAACATAGTGAAGCTGAAGTATGAAGTCACAAATGAGGAGCTGCAGTCTTTGTTAACAAATTTCGGAAATGCGGTGGAGAAGTGCTGCAAAGCAGAGAAGGATGAAGAGAAGTTGGTCTGCTTTAATAAAGAGGTAGTTTTATTTCTTTTCTACTGAAATTCAACTGGTATTCCTGGTTAAATAAAATAAAACAGAACCCTGCAGGACCCTGCTTCCTCTCTGCAGTGTCTACCAGGACTATATCTGAGAGCACGATTGCTACACAACTAATATGCAGACATCACTGAAATACACTTTGAGCAGTGTCTCCGTAGTATAGAAAAAGCTGTCAGGAAGACTTGGGTTCTAACCCCAGCAGTTTTGTAAGACATGCAACTTAAACTGAATGGCAGTTCACCACCTGTAAATGAGGATGGTAATAATTATCCCTGAATTACATCTTTGGTTCTTATTTTTTGGTTTTGAACCACTCATTATCTTAATAAGACAGAGTCAAAACAACTTGCAAAGGAAATCATAAGCAGCTCCAAATGGAGTGGAGCAGGAAGGGTATTAAAAAGTGAAGCTTTTCAGGAGTGGCTGCCTCTCTTTCCCAGGCCTTGTGCTAACATCCCACAGTAGGAAATAATGAGGGAGTGGAGGGTAAGGGTAGTGGGGGAAAAAAGGGAGTAATGTCCCTTGCTTGCTCTCACTCCAGTGAAGATAGTCTGTAGCCATTTGCTGTGGTGTGAATCTCAGCGACCTGTGAATGTTAGCCCCAATGGATGGCTCCAGGGAAATGTCTCTCAACTGTTTTCCGACTTCATTTCTCATTGTTTCTTTTCTAGGAACACTCACTCCACTCCAAACTCATAATTCATGTAAACTCACAGGCACAGGCACACAAACTCACACATAGCGTTCATTCTGGTTGTGAGCCCTCTACTTTTCTGAATGACACTTAGTATGTGGAAATTTTTTGGGGGTGCACATTATTAGTTTTAAAAAATATACTTAATTTTAATTAGAGGATATTAATCAATATCTAGCATTTATCTGAGTGAGTGTGTACATTAGGGCCATGTGAAGAAAAGGATGAATTTCTTGGCAGGTTGTAAAGGGGCTTTGGCTGTCTATTTCAAGTTCACTAGAAGAAAGAATGTTTACTGTTTCCCTATACAATGTGGGAATGATTTAATTTTCTTCAAAATTCAGGGAAACTTGCTTATCTAAATTTAAATTAGTGTCTTAAATTTTTCTTCCTTTGTATTTTTATTTTCATCCCCCACCTCAGAGTCCAAAAATTATCACCTGAAGCCAGATGCATGAAATGTCTAAAGTAAAAAGCACCAAAGGTAATACCCCCTGCCTCAATCAAATAAATGTATTTGTGGCTTATTTCGTCACCCTGCCTTTTCTCCTTCCTGCTTCATTGTCTATTTCTGGTTCATCCTACATGAACCAGACATATAGCTAACAGACCCCAATATTGTTTCTGTGTTTTTCTGGGTATCAGCCACTCCTTATGGGGTGGCAATGCTGCATTTGTGCTAGCCCTTCTCTTGCTGTTCAAGCAGTTTTCTAGATAGCCAAAAGGTACTTAAGTCCTCTGCCTTCCTACTGATGATATATTCAGCTGTCTGGACTACAAAGGAGAGATGATGGAATCTCTGAATGCTGACAGAAAGAAGAGGGGTAACTCCCTGGGGACTGAGCTGGGCAGACAGGCGTCAGTGACCCTTTCCAATCACCTTTTAAGAATATTGCTCTACTGAGATATGATTAACATACAAACCAAGAGTATTGCTATAGCATTTACATAAACAAAAAGCAATATGTTTGTGATTTCAGAAAGACATATAAAGATGTCCTCTCCTTTGTGGCTTATGTAAGACTTGAAATACAAACTTTAGCAACAAAATGTTGCATAGATATAGGAATTATATACAGTGTCAGTGAAGAGAGACCTGGACCTCAACAGAAGGTAGGTTTAGATCTACAAGAAGCAAAGCATAATTACCCCTAATAGTTTTTTCAAATATGTGACTTTCTATCATCCAAGTTATAACATTTCCTATTTTTTTGGTGCATGAAATACTGTTTTTTTCTTTCCAGGGATAACCAACTTACAGGCTTCCTATCTGTGTGGTAATGAATCTCATTTCCTGAGAACAATGTAAAAGGATTTTTCTGTAACTGTCTCCTGAAATCATATACTGCAGCAAGCAATAAACACAAAATTGTAAAGTTATTTTTCAGACTGATGTTATAAGCCAACGTGATCACAAAATTAAGCAGTCATGATCCATTCGTTCCATCAGCATCTTTTGCTCACAAGCCTGCACCATTCCCTACTCCACGAAAAGTTGGAAGTCTGAATAGCAACTGCATAGGCACAGTGCTCTAAGATGTCCTTGCCACTACCGGAAAGAAAACCGAGAATTTTGGGCATATGCCTTTACTGCTACAAATACTGCTACTACTAGTAGATGACATTGAATGTTTTCAATGAACCAAACATTGTTCTAGCTACTTTTCATACGTTATTTCATTTAATCTAATAACTCTATGAGTAGGTATTGTTTTCGTTTTTATTTTACAAACATGAAACCTAAGATTTGGGGAGATAAACTAATGTGTTCAGTGTGATATGACTAGTAATTGGCAGAACAAGAGTTTGAATTTAGGTTCTCTAATTCTGGAACTATATATATATATGTGTGTGTGTGTGTGTATATAACATGTACATTATGATGTATAATAATATATATTACATTATTATATTATAAAATATATAATATGTAGTTCCAGAATTAGATAAATATTATATATTTTATCATTTCAACTTTTATTTTAGAGTTGAGGGTACATATACAGGTTTGTTACATGTATATATTGCATGATGCTGAGGTTTGGAGTATGGATCCCATCACTCAAGTAGCGAGCATAGTACCTAATAGGTAGTTTTTCAACCCACACCCCTCTCTCTCCTTCCCCTCTGTAGTAGTCCCCAGTGTCTGTTGTTCCTGTCTTTACGTCCATGTGTACTCAACGTTTAGGTCCCATGGTATTTAGTTTAAAGTTTGAAGTTGGGTATTGTGATGCCTCCAGCTTCGTGGAACAATATTGTTAACCACTGCATACACTACCTTTTAGGTATGGCCTCCTGAGTAGCTGGGATTACAGGCATGCACCACCACATCTGGCTAATTTTTGTATTTTTAGTAGAGATTGGTTTTTGCCATGTTGTTCAGGCTGGTCTCCAACTTAAAAATGCATGCCTTATAAAATCTGTTATTCAGAGAGGTGGAAGATTGTACAAGGCAACAATGACAATGGTGTTTGTCTCTCTGCATTCCAAGCCAAAATTCCTGTTATGTTAGTGGTATAAATGCTTGACATTGATATCAAAGGAGCAGTAACTCAAGAAATGAAGACTGGTCATGGACTCATGGCTTGGCTCTCCTGATGGTTCTCTAAACTTTGAAGACGTTTTGCATACCAATGTCTAAATTTGAAGATGATGGCCACTTAATAGATAATATGTGAAGATATTCATAGAGTTCTTTTGGTAGATTGTTTACAGCATAGTCTTTGGGATTCTCATTGATTTATTCGATAAATATTTATTAGAATTCCATTGTGTGCCAGACATTGTGGATACACATATGAGCCAGATAGACTTGATTCCTATTTCTTGCTGAGCAAGGGAGAGAGACAGGAAACATGCAATTGCATTTCAATGTCATACGTGCAGGGCCTGTGCTATGGGTGCACATTGCACAGGCACTCACGCTAAGCTGAAGGTGCAGAGTGAGAAGGGGATGGGGACGGGTGCTTCAAATCCTTACTGCCATTAATTTACTGTACAGCCCCAGATAAGTTCCTTATAGTCTATGATACTTATTTCTTTGTGTAGGATGGGCTAATATCAAGTCACAAAGGCTTTAGAAAGATGAATTAAATTACTATATAAAGTACTTAACACATTGGCCTGCAGGTAACAGGTGTCTAACTCATAAAGCTATTTTGTCCTCTAACCATTTTCTCTAAACACTCTAATTTACCAATAAGGATAACAAGGAAGTATTGTTTTCCTTAAACAATAGATGGTAGATTTAGAAAATGGAAGTGAAACAAAACATAATTAGTAAATTTAATTATATACCAAAATACTGGATTCTGCTATGTATTCAATACTGTGCTCAGAGAAGCAGATACGAAATCGGGGACCCAGGAACTTGCCGCTATCACAAAGTTTCTATCATGGCAGTGGAAACTGCCTTACAACTCTTTCTCTACTGTTATACCAGAAAACACATTAATCAAAGCAGGAACAGAGGGAGAAGAATGGCTTCTTCAAAAGACATAGTTGCAGGAAGAGGAGGAGATTTGGAGTGGGCATGAATTAGTCTTACTCTGTATTACTTGGACAGAACTCATACCAATGAATAGTACATACCTGGACTTGATGCACAAAAAACTTTCCTAACACTAGAGATGCTTATACATATGATAAGCCTCCTGGTACAATACTGAATGCCAAGAATGCATGCGCATGAGCAGCCACGACCTGGGTTTTTGGTGAGATCTAGTCACAGTCTTTCTAAGACCTCTTTGAACTCTGTTTCTATGACTTGGGCAAGAATTAAGTTTTCTATGAAAATAGTATTTATTAAAAATCATCACTGCATCTTGTACTTGCATACCTTCCATATTTTATCTTATAGGCCAGACTGAAGATCTTACTTTCTTATAGAGCCAATTCTGTGGTGGTGTCTATTGAGTGGTATCACAAAACCTATCTCATTGCCTTTACTTAAATAATCCTTGCTGCTTGTCTTTCCTGGGGTCTGGAATTCTACCACTAGTTACAAATAAAGGACTTAATATTTTAAATATTGTCAAGAATCTCTTACTAATGGAAAATGTGCAGGTGTCTCTGAAGAAGGGTTCCCATGGAAAGCTAATTTTGGTCAGTTATTATTTTAAGGAAAAGTTAGTTTAGCACACGTAACAGTTGTTAAAAATTTTTTTAGCATGAACTCCAATCAACTGGTAGTGGCTGTCCTGCAGCATTGTGCTGTGTTTCTAAGACTGAGCCTAAGCTCAGAGAGGAAGAGTGCAGTGATCAGGCAGTGGTGTCTGCAGTGGGTGACAATCTTGGAGCATTCATCCAAAGGATTTGGCAAAAGATTGTACTTAGTTTAGTAGGTACATTTCTGATAGTTCTAGGAGGTTTAGAGTAAGATTTCAAGGGAACAGCTCTAAGGATACATAACAAAAGAGGTGATGAATGTTAAGACTGTTTAGAGGACCCTCTTTGGATTTCAGCATGACCCATCAAACCTTACCCAATCCAGTACCAAAAATGAAGGAAATGACCCTGCAGGACCTGCAGACCCGGGCGATGTGGCCTCCTCAAATGACACAACCCCCAAACATTACCTAGGGGATGCTAAAGAAGACAACTCAGAAGGCTGAGCAAATCCTGCTCTGGACACAGACACCATTCACTTCAGATAATCTGTTCCTTTTTCATTCTCTCACTTTGTCTGCTACCTGTACCTGCTACACTCTGTTGAGTCCATCTTCTAAATCTGCCTTTTTTCTACCTGTTACTTAGGCAGACACTCCCTTCTCAGCCTTTAATGATGTGACTGCTTGGCTAGGAGACATTGACATACCCCTGGTAGGGTCTCTCAATAATGGCACACATTGGACTAAGGTTCCAGGTAACACTACATATCACTCTATTATCCTCCCACTGCATAAGTTATAAAAGTTCGAATCCTTACCCACCCAAACACAATTATGGCTCCATCAAGGCAAAGGAAATGCCTTAACATATTTGGTAGCAGGTAGCCTCAAACCGGGCGACATAACCAGTGCCACTTTTCCCAACATTCCTCTTGTGCTAAAGAACGAAGCTGGGAAAGTAATAGATTCCACTTTGGCTGGGACAAGTCCATAGCCTACAGTTAGGCAATTATAACGTCTTAGACTGGAGCCCCCACAGCCATTTCAGGACAGCCGTGCTGATGTCCACGTCCATCATGACATCACTCACAACTTCGTAGCCATGACACACTCCTCTATGATTTGGGTCCATGGGGCAATGGGATACCCAAGAAACCAAGTAGAGCCCATGCCACCCCAAGACACTTTATGGCACCTGTGACATCTTAGCACCTGGCATGGGACATACCATAATTCCAGTAACAATTATACTATGACCTTTATTCGTAATCACACAGATCAGTGACTAATTTGCACTACCCATCCATATGTTTTCCTTAGGAGAACCAATGTTTCCATTACACCCCAAAACTCCATGTCTGTGACCTGAGTGCAGGGACAGGCTTGGTTCACCACATGTGAACCAATAATCACTAATTACAATATATCTGATTTAAATATTACTAGTCACCCAGGATGGAATGCAGTGGTGTGATCTCAGCTCACTGCAATCTCCACTCTCAAGCTCAAGTCATCCTCCCGCCTCAGTCTCCTGAGTAGCTGGGACTACAGGCTCATGCCACCATGCTTAGATAATTTTTTTTTTGTATATATGTATTTTGGTAGAGATGGGGTTTTGCCGTGTTGCTCAGGCTGGTTTTGAACTCTTGGGCTCAAGCAATCTGCCATCTCAGCCTGCCAAAGTGTTTGGACTACAGGCATGAGTCACTGTACTGGGCCTTGGTTGATTGTTTTTAATCTTTTATCTTTATTTTTTGAGACAGGGTCTCATTCTGTTGCCCAGGCCGGAGTGCAGTGGCATATCTTGGCTCACTGCAACCTCTGCCTCCTGGGTTCAAGCAATTCTCTGACCTCAGCCTCCTAAATAGCTGGGATTACAGGTGAGCACCACCATACCTGGATAATTTATGTATTTTTTCGTAGAGATGTGTTTCCCCATTTTGGCTAGTCTGGTCTTGAGCTACTGACCTCCAGTGGTCTGCTTGTCTCGATCACTCAAAGTCCTGGGATTATAGGCATGAGCCACCATGCCTGGCCTCTTATTTTTCACTCTGTCTTAGGGTGCTGAAGCTAGGTTCTTTTTAATTATTCCAATATCTTAAATTTATCTGATAGAATTTGGAATTCTTCCTCTGTTTTATCTTGAATTTCTTTGAATTTCCTCAAAACAACTATTTTAAATTCTTTCTTTGAATGATCATATATGTTTCTTTCTCCAGGACTGTTCCCTGGTGCCTTATTTACTTTATTTGATGAGTTCGTGTTTTCCTGGACGGTGTTGACGCTTGTAGATGTTCGTCTGTGTCTGACCATTGAGGAGTTAGGTATTTATTATAATCTTTGCAGTCTAGGCTTCTTTGTACTCATCCTTCTTGGAAACACTTTCCAGGTATTTGGAAGGACTTGTGATCTAAGCCCTGTTTTCACTGGGGGCACTCCAAGCCCAGTGATGCTGTGGTTCTTACTGACTTTTAAAGGTACCACCTTGGTGGTTTTGGATATGATCTAGAAGAATTCTCTGGATTACCAAGCAGAGACTCTTGTCCTTTTCCCTTACTTTCTCCCAAGCAAATGGAGTCTCTCTCTCTCTGTGCTGAGATACCTGGAGCTTGAGATGGAGTGACACAAACACACCTTTGGCCACCATAGCTGGAACTGCACTGTAGACCTTAAGGGAGCACAGCGCTGGGTTTTGCCTTAGGCTCACTGTAACTACCGCTTTGCTACCACTTTTGCTCACTGAAGGCCCTGGGGCTGTACAGTCAACAGGTGGTGAAGCCAGACAACCTTGTTTTTTTCCCTTCAGGGTAGTGAGCTCCCCAGATCCCAGATGGGTCCAGAAATGCCATTTAGGAGCCAAGTAGTAGAGTAAAAAAACCTTTAAAATCTACCTGGTTTTCTACTGTACTTTTGCCGAGCTGGCTTTCAAATCATGTAACACAGTCCTTCTCACTATTTCCTCCCCCTTTTCATGGTCAGGGGAGCCTCACCCTATGGCCACCACCACCACAGGCTCATGGAGAGTACTGTCAGGTTTCCACCATGTTCACTTAAAGCCCAAGGGTTCTTCAGTCAGCTTGCAGTGAATGTTGCCAAGCCTGGGACTCACTCTTCCAGGCTCCCCTCTGGCCCAGGGCAGGTCGAGAAATGCTGTTTAAGATCAAAGGCTTGCAATCAGGAACCTCAAAAGCCTGCCTGGTTCGCTACCCTACTGTGGCCAACCTGATACCTAAGGTACAAGATGAAGTCCTGTTTACTTTTCCCTCTTCTTTTCTCAAGCAGATAGGGCATCTCTCCATAGCCACCACAGCTGGGGGTGTGCTGTGCCTTACCCAAAACCAGCAAGTTTCAGTCTCACCCAAGGCTAATGGCATACTACCTAAGTACTATTGTTGGTTATTCAGGGCCTAAGGGCTCTTTAGTCAGCAGGAGATGAGTCCTGACATGACTGGGTCTTTCTCTTCAGGGCAGCATATTAACTATGGCCCAGAGCGTGTCTAGAAATGTCCAGGAGCCAAGGCATGGAATGGGGCTTAATGACTCTGATCAGTGCTCTATCCTATTGTAGCTGAACTGGTATCCAAGATGTAAGGCAAAGTCCACTTTACCCTTCCCTCTCCTCAAGTGGAAGGAAGGGGTCTCTTTTGGAGCTGTGAGCTGTGAAGCCTGGGGTTGGGGGAGAGAAAACAGTCTGTTAGCTGCCCTGGCTGGTATCTCAGTAGTTCGTGGGCCTCAGTAGTTTTTTTGGTTAGTGCTTCAAGTTTCTTACAAAATCTGTCATCTTTCGTGACAGTGCCATTATTCTGTATCTGGCTCTAGTCTCCTGAGAGCTGGCTTTGTGTCCAACTCAACACTAGGACTCACCTAGGAATTGTAGTCTTTGTGGCCTAGACTGCCTTTTGAGTTTATGTGCGGCACCAGAGCACTTCAGCCCCCAGTGGTAAGGCTTCCTGAAACTCAAGTTCCAGCTGCTAAGATGGGCAATTTCCCTGCATCTAGCTGGTCCAAATGCTCCCTCCATGGGTAAGCATTAGCTAAGTACAGCCTGGTTCTGTTTTCCACTGTGACAGAGCAGCATCGAGTTCAAATGCAAAGTCTCATAATCATTACACCCTCTCTTCCCAGCATACAGATTCTGTGTGCCGTGCAGCCACTGCTGGTGGGTAGGAAAGGAATGACTATGGCAATTCAAAACTTTTTTCTGGCCTTTCAGTACCTATTTCAGTATATGGAGTTGAACATAGGTACTGTGATTGCTCACCTGATTTTTGGTTCTTATATACAGGTATTTTTTTGTATAGACGGTTGTTAAATTTGATGTTCCTGTAGGGGGTAGGGGAGCAGGTGCTCTTCCCCAACCCTGAGAATAACCTACCTTATCTTTCTTGGTGGATAGTTCTCCTTAAAAATACCTTGTCCTGAACATTTTTTGTTTATTTTAATAACTGTCAACTGTATGACAATGAACAATTGTATAAAAAAGTGAACAACAGAGAATGATACATCTATTTGGTCGTTGTATAATGTGTGGGAATTTAGATTTACAAACCTAAAAGGCTTTCTGCTCAAAAGAGCTATGCCCAGGATTACTGGATCCAAAGTTTAACAATATGCACTTTGTTGATACAAACACTTTGACTGAACCTTCAGAGGCAAAATTTGGGGTGCCTTAGTGAGAGTGAAGAGGAGGTTTTATGCAAAGCATATGCCTACTTTTCTAAGTGTTGCCCAGCTGCTAATGAATAAGGGTCACTCCTGGTGTCTGACCTATTTTCTCCTTCCATGACTTGCAGATGGTTTCTTCCTTTACGGGTTTATTAAAAGCAAAAATAATAATCCCAGGATAGACAAAGTTATAGCATGGTAACAAATCATCTCTAATTTGCTTAACCTAACAAAAGTTTTACTTTTCACTCATGCCAACTGTCTAATGTGGATTGGTAGGAGGTTTATAGTCATAGTCACTAAGGGACTCAGGCCAATGAAGACCTCATCTCAACACCTGCCCTATGCTTGCTGTGGCAGAGGGAGAGGATGATAGTAAATCATGCATTGTCTCTTAAGCTTCTATTCAGCAGTAAACCTATCATTTCTATTCATATACCATTAATGACAGAAGTCATATTGTCATACCTTACTTCAGAGGAGATGTGAACATGCAGTCCTACCATTTGCCTTGAAAAAGAGGAGCTGGAAATTTTTGGTAAATAACTCTTATGGCCACCACCTCAATTATTCACCAAGAAGAAAAGATTTCTTATATTTAAACAAAAAGAAACGTTACAAGATTTCTGTACACATTAGTTGTTACATGATGTCTCTATTGATTTTTTGGTTAGTGCTTCAGGTTTCTTGCAAAATCTGTCATCTTTTGTGACAGCATCATTATTCTGTTTATGGCTCTAGTCTCCAGATAGCAGCAGAAAATATTCTTCTGATAAGGTTACATATACAGATATAGTCCCTGACTCCGGAAACTCTAGCCACATTCTTTAGTGTAATTTAGTTTTCTAGTTTCTGTGTAACTGGGGAAATACATATTCAAATATTTTAAGCATATCCTTGGACTTGTGTCATAAGATATAATTTCTTTTTCAGTTGTTACAGTAGCAAATCTGTCATTTGACTGGACTTCAATGGCTGCTGCAGTGTTATCCTTATTGGCATCCCAAGAGGTATGGAAGATAGTTAAGTTGCAAGAAGCAAGATTTATATGCTATCTAAGAAACTGGGGTGGGAGGAAGTTATAAAAACATGAACCATTTCTCTGTTCTTTATCTATCATGCTAAAACTCCTGGCTAAAATTCTACATGTGATTTTTTTTTCATGCCAAACAATAGGGAGTCACAAAGCTGCCCTCCCCACACCAGTCTTGGTGCAGCAAATGCAATCTTTGAAGGGGGTTGCGTTGAGGACTCAGGCTTTCTGGCTGACTTTGCTCCTATGCATACCATCATTCCTAGATCAGATGCCTCCGTTTGGCAGCTTCTTTATAGGAGGCCTTCCTCAGGTGCCTCTGCTGAGACCTCTTTATTAAAGAGCTGAAAAATGAAACTTGAAGAGACTTTTCTCCACCCTAACTCAATATTCAGGACTTTTCCACTCCCAGCCCTTTCCCCTTTCCCTTTCCCTTGCCCCAGGGTCCATAAAACCCCAAGAGCCTTTTTTTGAAATCTCCTTCAAGAGTGAGCCAGATAACATGTCTATGCTAGTCCTGCTAATCCTTGACTGGTGCTGGTCCATGGGAAAAAATTGATCAGGAGGAGTCAGCATTTTCTTTGGGTTAGCCTCTTGATTATGCTATCCCTGTAAGTGATTAAAGGCTTCACTGTTACTTTCATTTTTTATTCTAATTGGCTACTCTGACACCTGGCAGCTTAGCTCTGTCTAGGTCAGCTCAGCTCCTTACAATTCTGCAAGGAGTAACTCAGGAATCCAAGATGTTTCCATCTTGAAGCTACACGATCTGGCATGTGTTTCCAGTGTCACTGAAACAGAAAGACTGAGAGTAGGGAACTGTGCAAATAAATTAATGGTCAAGCCTAGAAGTGGTGTGTAGCACATTCATTCATATTTCATTGGTCAGAACTCAGTTACATGTTTCCAACCCAATAGCAAGGCAGGTTGGAAAAATAGTCTTCTTGCGTATATAGGAAGAGAAAACACATTTTTTTTGGTGACTATTGAGCCAATTTCTGTCTGTAGTGTCATCTTTTGTTGGGTATATATGTGTGTTGTGGAGGGTAAGTTTTTCACAAGTTTTGCAGATTTGTAGGAGATATGATTACAGGGTCTGATGCCCAGGTATTATACAGAGCACGAGGAAAAAATTAGGTGAAATAAAGACTGAAGATTTAGTGGCATTGAATGACACATCTTAGGGGACAATGGTATTAAATTTCCTAGTCTAGAAAGAACTTCTAGATATTTTTGAAAACTCCTCCACCCACCAATATTTCTAAATTTAATTCCTCTGTATCAGCTGCACAACTCCATGTTTACGATTCAGCTTAGACTATTAAACTTTCTACCTACCACCCCTTCTATAAAAACAAAAGGCTTAAATCAGTGATTTTCTTTCCCTACCAGCCTGGAAGGTACAACTGGTCATTTCATGTGCACTCAAGGAATGTCTGGCCTACCTCATAGTGATCTATCTGTAGTGAACATTTAATGCATACAAGTATAGTCTTAACTCATCTTCATCATCATGAAATTCTAGATGTTTCAGCACAGTTTTAAGGAACAGTGTCAGCATACGTTCTCGATTTCTAAATTATACAACTTTCTTTTTGTCAAATTACGGGTAGAGTTATGAAATATCTAGAAGTCATCCATTCTTGTATAGACTCACTCTGCTGACATGTCTACTTGCTAGGAAACAGCTGTTTAGTCATGTTGCTAAGAAGAAAAGGAGACAGAATGCCTCTAGATAAAGAACTACTATTCCTATGTCAACTTGCTATGCGAAGTGTGGACTGTAGACCAGAAACATGTGCATCATCTGGCAGCTTGTTGGAAATGCAGAATCTGAAGCTTTTCTCCAGACTACTAAACAGACTTAACATTAACAATGTTATCTGGACAAGTTTTATGGTCATTAAAATTTGAGAAGTATGATCTAGCATAGATATTACTTCATAATAAATGTTCAGTGTTTCAGTTACTATTGCTGCATATCAAAACACCCCAAAATTTAGTGACTTAAAATGACAACTACCATTTTATTGTGAGGAATTCAGGAAAGGCTCCTTTGGGTGTTCGGCTTATGATTTTTCATATGGCTGCAGTCAGACAATGTCTGGATCTGGGACTCTGGAAGACTGAAGCACCTGGACATTGGTCTGACATCCTTTTTCCTTCGTCTGTAATTTAGGGCCTCTCTGTGTAATCTTTCTGTTAGGCTAGTTTGGTCTTTCTCACAGCCTGGTAGCCTGAGGTCAGTCGGACTGTTTACACATGGCCGATGGCTTCAAAAAGGAGTACTCGAGTGGCTGGAGCACAAGTTGCTTGATTTTTCTGATGTAGCCTCAGAAGTCACTTCTGCCATGCTCTGTTGGTTGAAACATGGTAAAACATCATCAATTTGAGGGAGACAGTATATACATCTTTCCTCTTCATGGGAGGACTGTCAAAGTCTCATTGTAAGAAGAGCATGGTATTGGAGATATTGTTGTAGCCACCTTTGGAAAACGCAACTGACACACTTAATATTTATCACTATTGCCCTTACTTTTTTCTTGTGTAGATGTAAATCAGTGATTAGTTCTAGGCTAAAAGTACATTTTGGCATGCTCAATAGCCATCTCTACTTTACAGGAGGAGGTAAGGTGCCAAGTAGGTTTCCCAAAAGGCATGCTGAAAATTATTAGTAGTTTGATAAAGATTCTGATGAATTCCTCAAGGCTAAATGCAGTACTAAATTTTTTCCTCGTCATCTTCTTTGGTCTTCTCAGAAATCATCTCGTCTTCCTCCAAAGCTCATTAGAATATTGCCTATTTAAAAAATTGAGTTCTTCATATCATAAATTAAATATTGTGTCTAAAGAGTGTCTGGAATATGTTACATACTCAATGATTGTAGGTCTTTTCATTAAATCTCTTTATATATATTTCTTAGCTCCTTCTCCTTTCTTTTCCTGGCAAACTGCAATTCCTTTAGAAGTCAATTCTGAATTCCTAAGCTGAACAGTCATATTTTTCCTTCAGTTTCATACTAATTTAAACCCTAAAACCAGTGTTCATGCACAGACTTATATACCATTACCCGGCATTTCTAAAGAATGAAGGCTTTTTTTTTTGAATGGAGGTGAACTTTCTAGATTACTTACACTTACTATTTTAAGTTACAAGATTTTCTTGATCTAACTTTTTTCAGTGGAATTTTTTTGCTAAATGTGTAATATGTGCCTATAATGCTAAGCATAAGCAGATTATCATAAGCAAAGGGTTCTTTTTTTCCCCTATTTTGTGAAGTTTATAGCCTTACTGCTTCCAGGGTGTCTGTACCTACTGGCATTTGTTCCTTTCTCAGAGAAAATTACATAATCGATTGTGTAAAAGTTTTATCTATGGACAGAGAATGTGACCTATAAGGGAAAGCCTCAGAGAATCTCTTGTGAAGAAATGAATACACTTACTTGTATTTGATTTTGAATTAGTATTATACAGCAAAATAATAATAATAAATAAAATATAATTAAATTGTATTTAATAATATTTATTAAATAAACCTATTATTATCATGCCAGTTTTGTGGTTTGAATATCACCTTTGTATACATTTTCTAACTTGCTCTTGAAAACCTCACTGTTAGGTACAGTTACTCATAGTAAAAATAAGATTTATGGCCAATATAATGTTTTTAATAAAAATTTAGAGTTGTTCTGAAATTTTATTTATTTGTTTATCTTTGAGACAGACTCTGGCTCTATTGTCCAGGCTGGAGTGCAGTGGCATGATCTCGGCTCACTGTAATCTCTGCCTCCTGGGTTCAAGTGATTCTCCTGCCTCAGTTTCGTGAGTAGTTTGGATTACAGGCATGTCCCGTAATGCCTAGCTATATATATATAGCTGGGCATTTTTTTTTATATATTTGCTTAAGTTTCTTACAGATACTATAATTAAATTTAACTATGAAGTAGAAAAAGCAGTGTAAGTAATGTCTAGATTTGTAGACTTTGTTGCTGTTGTGTCACCCCTATATAATGCCCAGCTATGTATATATACACACACATATATATATAGCTGGGTATTATATACATATATATATATGTGTGTGTGTGTGTGTGTATATATATATACACACACACATATATATATATTTGGGCATTGTGGGCTATATATGTATATATATATATATATATATATATATATATTTTTTTTTTTTTTGTATTTTTCACAGTGACAAAGTTTCACCAGGTTGGCCAGTCTGGTCTTGAACTCTTGACCCCAAGCGATCCTCCTGCCTTGGCCTCCCAAAGTGCTGGGATTAAGACATGAGCCACAGTGCCCGGCCCTGAAATGTTAAAATATGACTTATATTCCTATCACACAGAGATACCAATTTTGGTATATTTTCTTGTATTAATTTTTTCTAGTCACAGATTTTATTTTATACATGATTATGATCACACTGACTATATAATTTTGATTAGAGATTTAAACATCTATTTTGTATTAGAAGTACACATCTCAAGAATAATGTACCATTATTTATTTAACCATCACCCTTCTGTTGAACCATTTTGTTTCCAAACTATTGTGACCCAAACAAAACATGCCTGTGGTTCTTTTTCCATAATCATGCTTTCATTTATTTAGAAACATTTCTTGGTAGTAGAGTTTGTAGAAATTCTAGGTTAAAGATATGAATATTTGAGGGGATGAGAGAGTTCACTAATATATCTATTGCAAAACTAAAACATATAAATTCAGAGTATGAGCAATGTCCCAAATAACAGGGTTAGTAACTTGGGTAAAAGCAAAATACAACTCTAAGACATTATTGAAATTTGCTCGGATGGCTCTCTGAAGTTTTGTTTGCTTACTTTCTTGTGCTCATTTATGTACCAAATGTTTGAGATTCTGGAACAAGTGATCTCTGGGGAAGAAAGATGTTATTTTATATAACACACCATATTATATTTTTGCATTTTGGCCTCTTAAGCAACTCAATAGAAGACTTTTTAATTTCGAGGAGAAACACAGTTTTTATCTTTGTTTCCTTCTTTACTAATAAAGAGATTAATTTTTGCTGTTTACTGCAAGATTTCTTTAATAAATGGTTTTTAAATCACAGTTAGAATGCATTAAAATATATTAAAGAATTATCTTTGAGATATCATAATTTATATGAAATTATTTTGAAAAGTGTTCATGTCTTTTGCCCCCTTTTTGATAAGGTTGTTTGTTTTTTCTTATATATTTTCTTAAGTTTCTTATAGATACTATAACTAAATTTATGAAGTAGAAAAAGCAGTGTAAGTAATGTCTAGATTTGTAGACTTTGTTGCTGTTGTGTCACCCCTTTTGATTAAACCTGCTTGAAAAGTCACTTATCTCTCATTTTACGATGTCTGTTAATAGAAACCTGGCTCCTTTCTCTCCACTTATGTTACTTGCCTATTCTAATAGGGCACATAGTGCAGCTGTAGATGTAGATGAAACAGCACAGTCTTCAACTGCCCTTGTCATCTCCTACCTCAACTTCTTCCATCCATTCTAATCCTTTAGTCTGTTTCTCAGTGCACAAAAAATTTTGGATGTTCAGATTCAGGCACTGACTAAATTTTTCTGCATTGTAAAGGCTGGAGGAGAAAAGGTATGTTTTTTCTCTTGAGAGCTAGGAACAATTTTTGCTCCAACATCACGTGAAACTGAAAAAGTGGGGGTGCAGGTGAAAGATATTGTTACCTATTGTGCTTCTTCCCTGGCCCAGACTGTGTTTCTATACACGTGGACCTCTGATGACATACATTTGCCTAATATCACTTTCTCCAACTTATGACAACACTGGGCTTCCTGGAAGCTCAGTTCTCCCTACAGGGCAGGCCCAGAGTCCTTATTTCCAGAGAAATTTCAGGGATATTGCTCAATTGTCAACAGAAGCAAGGCAAACCCAAGCATCTTATAATTTTTATCTTTATGATAAAGTGATTTAACTAGAAAGTCAGTTTGGATAAATTTTGAAGGCTGGTCAGCATTACATTTCATTGCTTATCTAAGCAACTTAACTTCTTTTGTTTTTAAATTTAATTTGTATTTTAAGTTCAGGGGTACATGTGCATAGAGTTGCCTAACTAATGCGCACACTCTGCCTTATCAGTCCCAACCTGATGCTGTAATGTAGCTTCAATGTATCACTCTCAGATTTAGATCTTTATCCTATTCTTCTTTCCTAAGATTTTAGTTTAGACCCACAACTGCTTAGAGATGTGTAGATGCCACATAGAAATCTTAAATATCTTTAAACTCTATATTTCAACAGCAAACTCTTTTGATGTGCTTTTTAGCCACCCTCCTCATACCTGTTCTTTTCTCTTGAATATCAATTTCAATAAATTGTGCACCATCAACCCAGTCTCCTACATTATTTTAGATTCCTTTTCTTCACTCCCCTTTATTTCCAAACTAATTGCTGTTTATTAAAATCTTCAATTCTACTTTTCTGCAGCGCTTAAGTCTATCCAGACATTGATTTGGTTCAAACCACACCATTTTACAGGTAATTTTTCTCAGTAGTCTCTAAATACTTTCATGCCATTTCCCAAATGTCATGTTATACCTCTAAGACTCTTTATATATAAAGATGAATAATTGTAAACGCTCTTCTTCTTCTTCAGCTGTTTCAAACTAACCTTTATTTGCTCTTTAACATTCAAATTGTTCCAGATCTTCATGGTTACCTCCATCCAGTCTGGATTGCCAATCCCTCTTTTTTCTTCTAAACCATTATATGTGGGCTTTTCTTATAACTTCTATTTATAATGTATTATAATTGGTATTGTTGAACTGTTTTACTCTCCAACTGTGAGTTTCTAAATGTAGAGACTAGCTTATTCACACACATACACAATTATTTATGTGTATATGTGTATAAGTAAATATAGAAGTGTAGTAGCAATATACAATACATATAGTAAATTAACAAATATTTATGTGGTTCAGAGATGAAATACTTCAGAAATGTGATCTTAAAACAATGACAGAGCTCTGGCTGGCATCTGGCAGGTGTCTCTCTGGGAAGAAGCTTCCAGAGGAAGGAACAGACAGCAATCTTTGCAATTCTGCAGCCTCCACTGGTAATATCCAAGCAAACAGGGTCTAGAGTGGACATCCAGCAAACTCCAGCAGACCTGCAGCAGAGGGACCAGACTGTTAGAAGGAAAACTAACAAACAGAAAGGAATAGCATCAACAGTAACTAAAAGGACTTCCACTTAGAAACCCCATCCAAAATTCACCAACATCAAAGACCAAAGGTAGATAAAGCCACAAAGATGAGTAAAAACCATACGAAAAGGCTGAAAATTCACAAAATGAGAATGCCTCTTCTCCTCCAAAGGATCATAACTCCTCGTCAGCAAGGGAATGAAACTAGACAGATAATGAATTTGATGAATTGACAGAAGTAGGCTTCAGAAGGTGGGTAATAACAAACTTCTGAGCTGAAGGAGCATGTTCTAACCCAATGCAAGGAAGCCAAGAACCTTGAAAAATGATTAGGAAAATTGCTAACTAGAATAATCAGCATACAGAAGAACATGAATGACCTGATGGAGCTGAAAAAGCCCGAGAACTTTATGAAGGAAACAGGTGCTTCAATAGCCAAAAAGATCAGGTGGGAGAAAGGATATCAGAGATTAAAGATCAACTTAATGAAATAAAGCATGAAGATAAGATTAGGGAAAAAAGAATTAAAAATAAACAAACAAAGCCTCCAAGAAATATGAGACTATGTGAAAATACCAAACCTACGTTTGATTGGTATACCTGAAAGTGATGGGGAGAATGGAAGCAAGTTGGAAAACACTCCTCAGGATATTATCCAGGAGAACTTCCCCAACCTAGCAAGACAAGCCAACATTCAAATTCAGGAAATACAGAGGACACCACAAAGGTACACCTTGAGAAGAGCAACCACAAGGCACATAATTGTCAGATTCACCAAGGTTGAAATGAAGAAAAAAAATGTTAAGGGCAGCCAAAAAGAAAGGTTTGTTTACCCACAAAAGGAAGCCCATCAGACTAACAGTGGATCTGTTGGCAGAAACCCTACCAGCCAGAAGAGAGTAAGGGTCAATATTCATATTCTTAAAGAAATATACTTTCTGACCAAACTAAACTTCATAGATGAAGGAGAAATAAAATCTCTTACAGACAAGCAAATTCTGAGAGATTTTGTCACCACTAGGCCTGCCTTATAAAGAGCTCCTGAAGGACGAACTAAACATGGAAAGGAAAAACCAGTACCAGCTACTGCAAAAACATACCAAATTGTAGAGACCATCAACACTATAAAGAAACTGCATCAACTAATAGGCAAAATAATCAGCTAGCATCATAATGACAGGATCAGATTCACACATAACAATATTAACCTTAAATGTAAATGGGCTAAATGCCCCGATTAAAAGACACAGACTGGCAAATTGGATCAAGAGTCAAGACCCATCAGTGTGCTGTATTCAAGAGACACATCCCATGTGCAAAGACACACATAGGCTCAAAATAAAGGGATGGAGGAAGATTTTCTAAGCAAATGGAAAGAAAAAAAAAGCAGAGGTTGCAATCCTAGTCTTGGTTGAAACAGACTTTAAACCAACAAAGATAAAAAAAGGCAACAAAGGGCATTACATAATGGTAAAAGGATCAATGCAACAAGAAGAGCTAACTATCCTAAATATATATGTACCCAATACAGGAGCACCCATATTCATAAAGCAAGTTCTTAGAGACCTACAAAGAGACTTAGACACCCACACTATAATAGTAGGAGATTTTAATGTCTCACTGTCCATATTAGACAGATCAACAAGACAGAAAACTAACAAGGATATTCAGGACTTGAACTCACCTCTGGACCAAGCAGACCTAATAGACATCTGCAGAACTCTCCACTCCAAATCAACAGAATATACATCCTTCTCAGCACCATATCACACTTATTCTAATATTGGCCACATAATTGGAAGTAAAACATTATGCAGCAAATGCAAAAGAATGGAAATTATAACAAACAATCTCCCAGACCACAGTGCCATCAAATTAGAACTCAGGATTAAGGAACTCACTCAAAACTGCACAATTACATGGTAACTGAACAACCTGCTCCTAAATGACTACTGGATAAATAAGGAAATTAAGGCAGAAATAAATAATTTCTTTGAAACCAATGAGAACAAAGATATAACATACCAGAATTTCTGGGGCATAGCTAAAGCAGTGTGTAGAGGGAAATTTATAGCACTAAATGCTAATAGAGGAAAGCAGGAAAGATCTAAAATCAACACCCCAAAATGGCAATTAAAAGAACTAGAGATGCAAGAGAAAACAAATTCACAAGCTAGCAGAAGACAAGAAATAACTAAGATCAGAGCAGAACTAAGGAGATAGAGACATGAAAAACCATTCAAAAAATCAATGAATCCAGGAGCTGGATTTTTGAAAAGATCAACAAAATAGATAGACTACTAGCCAGATTAATAAAGGAGAAAAGAGAGAAGAATTAAATAGACACAATAAGAAATGATAAAGAGGATATCACCACTGATTCCACAGAAATACAAACTACCATCAGAGAATACTGTAAACACCTCTATGCAAATAAACTAGAAAATCTAGAAAAAAAATGGATAAATTCCTGGACATATACATCCTCCCAAGACTAAACCAGAAAGAAGTTGAATCCCTGAATAAATCAATAACAAGTTCTGAAATGGAGGCAGTAATTAATAGTCTACCAACCAAGCCAGGACCAGACAGATTCACAACTGAATTCTACCAGGGTATAAAGAGGAGCTGGTACCATTTCTTCTGAAACTATTCCAAACAATAGAAAAAGAGGGACTCCTCCCTAATTCATTTTATAAGGCCAGAATCATTCTGATACCAAAACCTGGCTGAGACACAACAAAAGAAGAACATTTCAGGCCAATATCCCTGATGAACATAGATGCAAAAATCCTCAGTAGAATACTGGCAAGCCAAATCTAGCAGCACATCAAAAAGCTTATCCACCATGATCAAGTTGGCTTCATTCCTGAGATGCAAGGCTGGTTCAACATATGCAAATCAATAAACGTAATTCATCACATAAACAGAACCAAAGACAAAAACCACGTGATTATCTCAATAGATGTAGAGAAGGACTTGGACACAATTCAACAACCTTCATGCTAAAAACTCTCAATAAACTAGGTATTGATGAAAAGTATCTCAAAATAATAAATGCTTTTAGGACAAACCCACAACCAATATTATATTAAATGGGGAAAAGCTGAAAGCATTCCCTCTGAAAACTGACATAAGACAAGGATGCCCTCTCTCACCACTGCTATTCAACATAGTATTGGAAGTTCTGGCCAGGGCAATCAGGGAAGAAAAAGAAATAAAACGTATTCAGTTAGGAAAAGAGGAAGTCAAATTTTCTCTATTTGCAGACAGCATAATTATATAT